>JAYXIM010007238.1:0-132123 GCA_037575425.1 Anastrepha fraterculus
ATTCCAACATTGCCTCAAATGTTATTTTTTTAATTATGTAGCGTTACAACCGTTTCTGTTTTGCGCTTGTTGGTGCCGAGTGAAGGACAGGTTCTGCAGTACTTGGTCCTTCAAACGGAGATGTAGTCTTCCTCTTCCACGCATTCCTGATACATTGTCCAAGACGTGAAAAGTCCTTGTGTGTTGACAGCAAGTAAAGCCCATATTCCTCGTCTCCCCCTTTAAACTGGAGGATGCCGAGTGTACAGCTCGGTTGGTTTCGCCGATAATGTCGATGTCGTCGGTACACTTCGGCACTAGTAGCGTGATACTCTTATGAAAAATATGTAGTACCAGTGCGGTTCACCTCGGCAGCGTGAAAGAAAAGTCACAAGAGTGAGAACCGCCTTGTTTGAAACCTCACTTGGTATCTAACAGCTTGGAGAGGTTACTTCCAATTTTGACGGCGCTTGTGGTAGCGCGCAACGTCATCTCGCACAGCCGTATTAGCTTTGCGGCAATACCAAACTCAGACATATCTGCATAGAGGTGATTTTTATCCGTGCTGTGAAAGGCGGCTTTGAAATCGACAAAGAGGTGATGAGTGTCGAGTTGTTGTTCAAGGGTTTTCTCCAGTATTTGGCGTATTGTGAACAGCTGGTCTATGGTGGACTTACCAGGTCTGAAGCTGCATTGATAAGGTCCAATCAGTTTATTAACGAGAAGATTGCTTCAGATTGCAGGATCACCCTTCTTATGTATTGAACACAGCGCATTCAGGTTCCATTGCCTCAAATAGACCTCGGAAAAACTATAATTCAAGGGAAATATTCAAGGTTCAAAGAAATATGGCAGAAAACGTGATTTCTCGCAATCCAGATCCATTCAAATGGTGATAGCAGAAAATATGTTATCGTATTCATCTATCTTCCATAACTCGACAAAAAAGGCTGGTGCTTAGTATCGTCAGTTCCTTGTGATAGGCTTTTTGAAAGTGAGAAAATAGAAATGATGAAAAAGATAAACATTTAGATTTTTAAATGCAAATCATAAAGTGCAAAGCACTTTTACAACTTTTATTTTGTCCTAATATAAATGAGTTAGGTCCAGTTAAATGGTTGCCCGAACTGAGGGGTCACTTGGGCGAAAAAATCAAAAATTCGTCCTTTTTGATATCATACTGGGGAAGACAAAAGGGTGAAGAGAGGATGACGACCGCACAATAGCAGCATTACATTTGTGTTAATACCGTGTGTAGCAGATGATGACATTCATAAGGTAGATAATATCTGCCGCCGCAGCGGATTGGGTTGGTGGGTTCTAATTTTTTAGATTTAATAAAAAATTTTCTAATTTCGAAGAGTTCTCTACTTTTTTACTAATGCTATGAGATGCTCGAATATAGAATATCATCTTACTAGCATAATTGCAACAAGTGCCGACCGAGCTTGAAAATTTAGTAAAAATCGTATTTTGTCCACATATTTCCATCTGCTATAAAATCACTATAAATGCAATAAATGAAGTGAATAAAAGTTAAATTAATAGAGATGAACATTAGTATTTAATTAAAAATATAAAGTAATAGCAATAAGTCAGGGTAACTTCTTATTAGAGTACTCGTAGTTGTTTACAGTCCGGAAACAATTTTCTATGTTCCTGGATACAGCGATGAGTTCATAGTCATATTCAATTCATAAACATAATGACGGCAGCTGAAAAGCAACAATTCTCTTCCTAAAGTTTGCTCCAAAATAGCACATGCTCCATTGAAACGGCCAGTATTGGAAGCTGTTGTGTCACAGCGTATTCTTTGCACTTTATCGTGAAGGTTCCAATCAAAGGGAGCTATTGAGACGTCCTTAGCTTGATGTTTTCCAGAAGAACACTCTAGTTTTGGCACTGTAAGAGCTGTTTTCTATCGTCAAACGACGCAATAACAGGCAAGCGTTCTTCCTTGGAACTTCGTACACCTTGATAAAAAAGTTCCCGGGAAAACCGGCAGGTGACGCTCTAGTTAACCATGCGAGAATTTTTGATCAAGAATGAAACGAATACCATCCAACAGCCATCGAATTCTCCTGATATTCACCTTGCGATTTGTTGCTGGAAGTAATAGAAAAATCGAAAACGGCTATGATGGCTATATCGAAAATAGAGCTCCGGAAATGTTTCGAGAGCAAGATCAGCAATAGTGCGTTGCAGTTTATGGGGAGTTAGATTAGATTAGATGTGTGGGGGGTCGGACAAGTCCAAGCACTCAGTCAGTAGACCATTGTACTACACCCGGATAGAGATCAGTATAAAGAATAGAGATAGGAAAGATAGAAGGTGGATGGTAAAAACGGATAAATTAGTTTGAGGTCACTCTTCCACAAATCTCTTGGATGCATTGATGAATTTTAAGAGATTCGGAAGAGGAAGAGGAACTTTGTCCATACTCAGTGTATCCCAACCCAATATCCTAAGTTTGATTCTGGCAAATGCAGGACAGCTACAGAGAAAATGCTCTGCAGTGTCGTCATTCTCAAGACGGGATAGGCATATCGGGCTGTCTACGACCCACGAACCACGACCACGGTAGCTATAGGCTGACCACAGACGTTGTGCCCTGTGATTACACCGACCAGTACTCTCAGGTCCTTCCTGCTGAGTTTTCGGAGGAAGGTCGCTGTTTTCCTGTTTGGTTTTTTCGCAAAGCACTTGGCTACTCTGCACGAGTTCAACTCAGACCAAAGATCTCTGTGAGTAGACCTCATGAAGTCGTCAATCCATAGTTGAATCGATGCGGAATTGAATAAGACTAACTTTGTTGTGTTTTGCAACACTATTCAGTTTTGTCTTACATTCACCGACTTACTTCGAAGAGCAGCGTGGGTTAGCAAGAGCTTTCAGTGCAGCTTGACTGTCACTACAAATTCCAATAGTGTTGCCCCGCCAGTTTTTCTCAATTAGCCAGTACGCTACATTCAAGATGGCATAGACTTCCGTAAGGAATACATTGGCCATCTGACCTGTGGCATAGGAGTACTTAGTGGGGGAGTACTTTCAGGTCGGTAATATCACTTTTGAGGCATTAATTTATATTTTGAATTTTTTGAATACATTGCGGGAACTTTTTGATCAAGGTGGTACATCCAACCTGGGTAATAGTTCTCCATCCCAATGGCCTATGACTACTTCGGGTGCCTTATTTTGGAAGTCAGATTTTATTGCTTCTGCCCTTGATTTTCTAGTTTGAGTATGAATTCGCTGAAACGACGAATTGTTAATAGGGAAGTCATCGCTATTTAGACCAAGCGCTTCTACTAACGCTTTAAAAATTTAAACGGAGGCTCTAGTGCTTAGCTGGCATCGATGTAAAGCTGCAACTAGGTTAGGGGTTATGAGATTATTTCTATCTCTTTTTTCACTTTGCTAATGGCAGGGAATGTTCGGCAAGCTGAGTTCAGAATTCAAGAATTCAGTTCTTCGTCTGAGTCTTCTACACTTTCTAAGTTATTTGTGGTGGAAGTAGATGCAACAGCCAACGATTCTCTTTATCTTACAATCCTTTTCTCTTCTTCCAGTCGTCGCCATCTAGATCTTTCTTTTTCCTCGCCAATTTTTTGTCTACACCACCTAAGCATCCCAGCCGACCTGACTCTCTCTGTTTTATTCAAAATAATTTATCTTGCCCTATTTTCATTATTTCAATTATATTTATTATTTCAATATAAAATTATCAAGATCAATTTTGAAATTGTTCCCACGGCTCTTGAACATACGACTCTCTCCAAACATGATATAAATCAACAAGCTTCTTCACGCAGTTAGGAAATTCCCTTGTTGGAATTCTTGCTTTTCCCCAATAAATAATGCACTGTTTAATCAAAAGATTTGCGCTTTCACTAACAGTCACTTTAACCTGACGAACATTGTAAAATAGGACAGAAAGAACTTGTCGAGTAGATGGGAATTTCGCACCATTTATTTGATAGCTAGGCAATCCGGTAAGGAAAATATTTTGCTTGTCACTCCGTATGGTAATTGCGTCGACATGTTTACGCACTAAACAATTAAGCACTAATAATCTCAAAAATCACGTATCAAATGTGTCACAGCGCAGTACTCGTGCAAATTTGTAGGGACAAGTTTAAATCGCAAGTCGGCAGGGGTTATCGATTATAAATCGAGCTAATATTTTTTTTAGACAATATAGTGTTATTACGACACTTTTAAGAAGATATGCGTAAAAACATATTGAACTTGATGAAAATACAACTTTATTCTGAAAAAATGGTTACAAATGAATCATTGAACATCACTGGCTACTACTTTTCCCCATCTTTCTGGTAGATCTCGTATGCCGTCACGGTGAAACTGTTCATCTTTTCAGGCTATCCACGGATCAAGCCATTTTTTGATGCCTTCATATGAATGGAACTGCTGGTCAGCTAGACCATGTGCCATCGATCGGAACAGGTGATAATTGGACGGCGCAATATCTGGAGAATATGGCGGGTGGCGTAGGATTTCCCATTTCAGTGTTTCCAGGTAATTTTAACGGGTTTGGCAACCTGAGGCCGAGCGGTTTCCTGCTATAGAATCACTTTTTATCTCCGCGTATTGCGCCCGCTTCTCGCGCAGTGCTCGGCTCAATTGCATTAATTGAAGTCGAAACGAATTCCCATAGATGGCTTCGCTTGGCTTTAACAGTTCATAATAAATAACACCAGCTTGGTCCCACCAAATACATAGTGAATATTCGGCCGAGGCGACGGCGTAGAAGCATGACCGGGCAGTCTCCATGACTGTCTTTTCTTTGAATTGCTGCAATGAATCCATTTTTCATCACCCGTCACGATGCGATGAAGAAAACCTTTCCTTTTTCGCCGCTCGAGCAGTTGTTCATAGGCGAAAAAACGACGTTCAACATCCCTTGGTTTTAACTCATAAGGAACCCAAGTCCCCTGTTTCTGAATCATTCCCAAAGCATGCAATCACTTTAAAAAGGATTGGCGGGTAACTCCTAATACTGAAGCAAGCTCTTCTTGGGTTTGACATGAATCCTCATTGAGCAATGCCTCCAATTCAGTGTCTTCGAAGGTTTTTGGCCTTCGTCCACGCGGACGGTCGTCAACATTAAAATCACCGTCTTTAAAGCGATGGAACCAATCTCTGCATGTTGTTTCACTTAAAGCAGCATCTCCATAAACTTTTTGTAACTCTCGATGGGCTTCAGCTGCCGTTTTTTTCGAATGAGAGAGGAAAATCAACACTTCCCGCAAATGACGATTATTCGGCACAAAATCAGACATTTTCACAAAACCAAAAGTATATGAAACCAAAACAAAATCCCTAGTGTGTCGAAGCAGTTTATTTACCATATGTCTAAGCTTGGTTTATGATGTTTAGGATATGTTAGAATCGACTAGCACACACTGCTGGCGACATCTATTGACAAACAGCGGGAACTTAATTGCGCACCTAATACCATTGAATCAAAGGATTTTGTTTACTCTGGCAGTAGCTTGCCTCCTAGCCTAGATTATCGACAAAGACTAAAATTGAGATAGGTTGGGCTAAGACAACTTTACTGAAAATACGTTGTTTTGTGTCCTCGCCATAAAATTAAACTTGAATAAAGTTTTAAATAAACTTGTATATTTAAGAAATAAAGTTTGACTGATTGTTTTCTACTGTTGAACGTGACCTGCGTAAGATCTATCGAGATACTTTAACAATCGCTGGCCCGGTGTTGGCCATTTCTAAGATAAGACGTTACTTTATGCCTAAAGACTATTTGTGACTTGCAATTCGTGGACGAGTTTAAACATCGTGAACCATCGATAAGTTTTAACAATCGAGTTAATCGACTAAAATATCTCGGGCTCTCCCATCACTATAACTGCCTCGGCTGGCCTCGAAATAGCGTAACCTATAAGCCCAGTTTTCAGAATGGCTCTTGTAGGACTTGCACGATTCTCTGAATCGTGAACGAGTTGTTCGTACAGCCCGGTACTTTACGGCACTCTACAAAAAAGTCTAACGGCATCGCAGCTTCAACTGATGATACTATTAAACATTAATTGTGATATGGGATATGTAGCGTAGTGCGCCGTCCTGCTGAAACCAAAAATCCCCCAAGTTTATGTCTTCAATTTCGACCTTCAAGAAATTGTTTATCATCTTCTATCGGCCACCTTGTATAATATTGTGCTCTTATTAAAGTATTATTGCCAAAGTAAATGGAATAGGTAGACAGGAGTTAGGGCGAAGTTATTGGAGTAAAGCGCCCAATTTGACTGCATATTTCCATGCAATGTCAATGGCATCACGACTAGTTGATGTTTTTATAAAATAAAAACATCGGCAAATTGGTGGTAAAAGAAAAAAAAAAGAAAGTCCACGGTTTAATTCTCATTAGAAATCTATTATTTTCTCGGTGGATGGATGTAGTGATCGATATCTCGTACAGTTTCGATCAAATATTAAAAAATTTATATTAGTTTATGCTCGTTTTCAAGTAGATATTTCACACTAAAAAAATTGCTTGTTGATTTTTGTTTGTTCCATTCAGTTGGGAGTTACGGGGTATTAACAATGCAAATCAACAAAGAGAAAATTCAGTACATTTTACAGTTTTTCTTTAGTAAAGACGAAAATGCAAGCCAATGTGAATGGTGTTTATGGTGCCGATACTGTAACAGCTAATTACGTGCGGTATTGGTTTCGTAGATTCCGTCCAGGCATTTTTGATGTTAAAAAAATGTCGATAAAATCACAGAAATAACCGAAGTTGACCGACATGTTAACAGTCGTGGCACCGCCCAGGAGCTAAAACTCGATCATAACACAGTTTTAAACTATTCGCACTAAAATTTTCCGCAAAAAGAATGGATTTTTTCCCCCCAAACTAATGTTTAGCGAGTTTTAAACCAATGCGTATTTAATTTCAAACCCTAATTGGATACGCTAATAGGAGTAAAGCATTGTTGGTCGTTTCCTTATTGGTCGCAGTCAGACAAAGGAATGATTAAACTCATTAACTGCGTAAAACAAATGTAAGGTAATTTCAAGTGCTAATTAGAATGCAGATGAATTGCTGGTAACAAGTTGTGGATGCCGACACCTACAACAACGCCGACGACACCAACATGAAAATCCGAAATCCAAAAAAAAAAATCAGCCAGTATGTAGTTATGTATCCATAAGTCATATTAACAAGGCCATCGTCAATGCTATTGGTAGACACAGTGTATGTGTATTTGCATTTGCATATGTGTATGTACCTATACCTGCAAATATCCCGATGTAGCCGATTCAAAGTTTCAGATAATTAGCCACCCACCGACCCATTGTCACGGTCGTTGCCATCGTTATGGTCGTCATCATCTTTGGTCAATAAATTACAATCGTATTTTCAAATGTTAACAAGCTCTAAATGTCCATACATCAAACCAAAGCTTCAATACGGGTGCCTGGCGGCCAACTGCGCAAACATCCGGTCCTTTCTATACACCCCCGGGCTAAGTGTAGCACTCATATCTGAAATTCTTTGGCTGATATGTACTATATGCTTGGCTGAACTTTTATTTGAGGCAAAAAATGAGAATGTAAGCGAAAGAAGGTGAAAAGCGAAACAGTGACTCCCTTCACTTTGCTTTATTTGTTCGCGTAGAAGCACCGCGACACCTCGTGACACGTCGTTGAGCATTAAAACTCTGATGATACACAAATTAATAGATAGATGAAAGGATGTGCTTTTATGTACATTTGTACTCGTAAATACGGATGTATGGGTGGGGGTCGCTTGCGGTTTGGCATAGTGCTATTTGTACATCTACTTAGTAGGTAATAACTTATTACTAATAAGTAATGAGTGCACCCTGTTGCGCATCTGAAGCACAAATACATATACACATCTATAGGTGTACACATAAATATGTATATACAAACGCAATACATTTATACATACTTTTATTTGACTAAAGCGTCTGCAACTGGTGTCTGCTACTACGAGTTCTTGCAAAAAAAAAACATGTATTGCCGGAGAAGCATCCACATACACATACATATGTATACCAATTTACAAAAATATGTAGAGCCAAGGTACTCAAATACAAACAGCCAGCAACGTGACACTCATTCATTAAAGCATCTCGACCTCTGCTGACTACAAGGACTTGTAAATGTTGTTAGCCATGGCGTATACGTGCTCTCTCGCGCTGCCGATACTCGCTCTCCAGGGGTTAACTCTCATTTTAGTACACAATCAGCTTGCTTGTAGGTATATACATTTATGCTTGCATACATACACATTTAAGTTGTGCGTAATTTTGAACTTGATTATTTTGTGTTTCGTGTTGTTGTCGTCGTAGTTGATGTTCGTTTTGCTTGTTTCGTTCCCAGAAAGCTCCAGCATACAGCCTCGCAAAGCTAAACTGGCGAATTTATGCAGTTACGCGTTCGTTTTCCCCTTGACCCTTGCCATTCCGCAATACACATTCACAGTCTGTTCAATATTAACTTCCTAGGAATTAGTACTCAGACGTATTGTGGACTTTTCAGGTGTTACTATTACAGTGATGCTTTAGTTGGTTAAGCCTGTTTTCGATTACGAAGCAAGTATGTATACATATGTATGTATGGCAAACTACAATCCATTCCATACACCTCGCCTCACATGCTCGTATGTGTGCGGTAGACTCGATGTTGTGTGTACATATTTTTCAAGGGCATAAATTAAGGCTATGTTTGTTTGTAACCGTATATATAAATTCATATACATATGTGTGAGAGTGCACACGCATCAGAACTGCAATCCGTAATAATTTTCTGTGTTCAAATTTCAACTCACGCCCCCGTAATTAAGCTAGCCAAATTAATAGTTCGGTATACATTGCGGAATATTCATATGGACATATTTTAATACATACATATTCACGCACATCAGAGAGCCGCGATTAATCGGCATATGTAATGGATGTAATACCTGGCGGCAGTGCCGTGGAAAGTGGAATTCTTCGGTTAACAGGATTATTCTGGTATCCGAGGTCCATTTGGGAATAGTACGCTATTCCAAAGTCCATGAAATAAAATATCGGAGCTTAAATAAACATTTATATGTATACATATGTATGTGTATATATATATTTGTATATAAAAAAAGACCTATTAAGAGATATCGGATTTTAAATGGCAATAAAAGAATGAAAATTCAAATTAATTGGGCAATTGCGTCATAATTCAACCATGCGTGCATCTCAATTTTGAGTGACTTGCTGGAGCACTTCGGTCGGCATTTTCGCCAGCGTCGTCTTTGAGAATATAAGGGCCAATGATTCCTTGATCCCATGGGCCACACCTAAGGAGTTGCTTTCAATGGATGTAATGGCTGTTCTTGAATGTCTTCGGGTTAATCTTCAGTCCAAATCTCACAATTTTGCTTATTAACCATTACACCAAAAATTGGCCTCAGCACTGTTCATCATAATGTGTCCTGAGCGGGCAATCAACACTTTTCCCAGAGCGTCGATTTTAGTAATAAAATTGTACGATTTATAAACGTTGTTGAGGCGTAAGTCTTTCACTGAAAACATTATATATTTAGCGTGACAGTAGTCACACGAAATCTATCGAAAAATCCTTATTCGAAAAAGTACCGCCAATCAGATCGCCCTTTATTATGGGTTACTAAAATTTAGCTTTGAATACAAAAATTAAAAAAAAACGATCCAATCTTAAATAAAGTAGAAAGAAAAAGGACTTGGCTTCACTTGGTGTGTCCAATTGGCGCCGGTAAGCACGAGAAAGAAACGACTGGCGCGCTTTGTTTAACTCGGCCAAAATCGCGTAAGCGGTTATCGCGTCAATTAAGAAGAAGAAGGTCCAATAATGCTCTGTAGTATTGACCAGTGATCTTTCTTCCTTTTTCTAAAAAAAGCCATGAGGATGACGCTGTTCGCATCCCAAAAATCGACCCCATGACCTTTCCGGCAGATAGGACTGTCTTCACCTTCTTTGGAGCAGATTCACCGGAAGAAATCCATTATTTGTTTGAATCCATTGTTGAATGATGAATCCAGGTTTCATCAACGGTGACAACTCGACGCAAAAATTCCTTCGGATTTCGCTTAAATTGCTCCAATCACTGCTTCGAAGTTAACAGCAGCATCTGCTTCTTGTCCACCGTGAGCAATCGCGGCACTCATCGGGCCGACAATTTTTTCGTCGCCAACTGTAAAATAAAAATTGGTATTCCGGTCGACACACTTATGATCTCTGTTACTTTGCACTTTCGTTCGCCGATCCGCGAGAATCATGTCGTGGACTCTTTGAATGATATCCTCGGTAACCACGTCTGTCGGGCATCCTGGTCGTAGATGGCGAAGTGTCCCAATAGACAGCATCCCACTTTGGTTTTATCTCCTCACATTCAAAAACAAAAAGCGAATTACCGAACGATACTGCTCTTTTTTCATCTTAGCGAAAATCACGAAACACGTCTTACTCGAATAGCTGCCAAATCCTAACTAACCTATCAATCAGTCTGAAATTTGTTTCACCGTCGTTTGACAGATGGCAGCATAAGAAGCTAACACCAATTTCTCTCAGGAATGCCCTCTGTCATCAAACACGGATACTTATTGAACAGCCCTCGTAGATTTTATATACTTTTTATAAAACTAGTTATTTTGATTTTTAAGTTTCTTTAACTCGTAGGTGTTTCACGAAGTCTTAAATAGATTTTTATCAATCAAAGATATATTATACCTATATATTTTATTCAATTTATTTTTAAGTATTTGAAGAACATTTAGTAAGTCTAGCACAGAAGACAGATTATACCAATTAGTGTCTAAAAAACTGGAACTATGTTTGGAGAAGGTATATTAGAAGGTCTTCCTCCAGGCAGTGCCAGGAAATCGAACTTGAAGCAATCCCATCTCTCACTGCATGGACATTTAACGGACAATGCCCGGTTATGATACTCACCAAATTCAAGAGCTGCGACTTTGTTAGCCTTAGGAGCTCCTTCGAGCGCTCCAATTTACCCGTGGGAAGAAAAATTTTGCGACTTTGAGCTTTTTCGCGCTAACGCAATGTTCGCGAGACCCATCTTCCCAGGAGTACATCACAGGTTCTCAAGGGAACCCCAGTCCTCTCAATTCGTGATGAAACCGTCTCCAGGTTCTCTGCCTAGCCAGCTCATTAGCCCAGTTTCCCTCTGTGCCTCTGTGGCCGGGAATTCAGATAAGCCTAGTATCGAGCCTAATATTTGGATCGCACAAGCAACGAGTCCCAGGCCCTAATTGCCGCTTGGTTGTCGGCTGTAGAGTAATTACAGAAGTAAGCAGCTAATCCACTGATTCCTTAATTGCGTCTACATCCGCTTGCTAAACACCACAGTGGTCCGGATGTCTAAAATTGAGCTTGATGGGAAGCTCCCCGCATAATACTCCCTCAACAACCCGTCGGTCCAACCCCGCACCATCTGTAAGCATGTTTGTCATGCCTCCTTTATCCTTTACTATACGACAACTTTTTCGATTTTGTGGATTTCATTTATGGTTTCACGATTATCCAACTTTTTGCCATCAGCTTAAAAATGAAATTTTATGATTTTGCAGATGTTTTAATTATTTATTCACAAGGTGCTATTTCTGAAAATCTTCAATCTCTATCTACTCTGTACTACTTTTTCTTAGTATAATTTTGCTTGTAGATAAATGCATCTCCTAGCTGCTTACTACAACTTTCAAAGACCACCAATAAAACTTGTCGTTGCATAACTAACATTACAAGGTTATCTTAGGCATGCAACTTCCTCCAACACTTCGCAGTCATAGGGGCTTTAAGTTCTCAGTGGCAAAACTTTCAACTCGACACTACAATTTATTGATTTAATTTTTAATATTTATTACCTTCTGAAAGCACATGCACATCTCAGTATTGTCACTTAAGCCAGATTGAAAGTTTCCATCGGAACGGACAAGTAGAGCATAATTATGTGTTAGTGATTTTATACAAAATGTATATCCTTGGTGTTATTAAAATTCCAAATTTCTTTAAACAAAACTTTAGATAAACTATAATTAAAATCGTAGAGTTAGTAAATCGATCAAATGCCGTATTCGCAGAAGTACATATGTACTTGTAATACGGTTTTCTTGTAACATAGTTTTTTCTAATAGCGGTCGCCAATCGGTAGACAATAGCAAACCTGCGAGTTTATTTTTGCCATAAAAAGCTTCACATAAAAAATATCTATCCTTCGGAGTCTGCTTAAAACTGTAAGTCCCTCCATTGGTGGAACAACATCAAGACGAACACTACAAATAAGAAGAGGAGTTCGACCAAACACCCAAAAAGGGGTGTAAGTGCCAATTATATGTATGTATGGATGTCAAAGCAATACCAATCGACGGAGTCCCAAACCCAACTTGTGTCGTGATAAGATAAATATCGCATGGATCAATCTGTCCGTCCAAACTGTCCCAAAAACATTGCAAGAATCTGCGCCGCTTGCTTTCGTGTAAGCTTCCCCTCGATATTCTAGCCAAAAACGGCCAATTGTGCGAACTGCGCTGACGAATGCGTAGCATTCATCCACAAAGTATGAAAAAAAAATTGCTAAAAATAAAAACGCAAGAAAAGGACCCCATAAGCATTTCCGTGCGTTTTACTAAGAAACAATTTTGTTCACTTACATATAAAAAACGGTAGGCGTGATTATTGGCCGATTTCACCCATTTTCAATACCAAACTACCTTGGATAAAGAGTGATAAGTGTAACAAATTTCATTGAAATATGCATTACTTTCTCTTTAAACCAAGGAACCGAGGTAATCGGTTCATTTTAAGCGAAGTTTACTTTACACTCACGTGTATTTTCTCGAAATTCGCCCTGTACTTTTAGATTTAGTTCATCTTAGACAGAAGTTCCTCTTAACTTGAGTTCCGTTTAAACAAAAAGTATTGTATTAATTTTTGTTCGAATTATTATGGTCATGGGGGCAGGGGTTATTTGAATTCTCTCATCATTCAAACGCTATATCTACATTATATACATACATATATATATATATATAACTCCAGCCGTATTCCCCAGACATTGCACCTTTGGATTACCATCTGTTCCGATCAATGCAGGCAGCCCTTATTGGAGAGTGGTATACTTTTTATGAGAGCATCTCAAGTCAAAAGAACTCGAATTTTTCGTGAGAAGAATCCGTATTCTGCCTGAAAGATGGAATAAAGTTGTAGCTTCCAATGGCACATACTTCACAAAATATCATTTTTTATTTAATTGTTTAAATAATTTGTAACTTTGGCTAAGAAGTGTTCTGAGTATTTTTTTAATGCTTTCCAGTGTTTAGGTACTAAGTACATAAAGATATAACTACTCCTTAAGCGGGCCACAAATACGCAACAAATCATAAGAACTGGTTGAAATTTCAACAGATCGGCGTGCATGTGGCGTAGTTTACAACAGATTGAAAGTTAAAAAAATTGTTTGCTTGATTTCTGAGATTTCACCAGCAGAAAAATATAATAATGGTAATATTTATAATTTCAACCTATTCTTATGATTTGTTGCATATTTGTGGTCCACATTAGCTGCACGTACACCTAGCAGTCATCTATGTATGTCCATGCAAGTATGTCATTTGGGCGGTCATCTACTGTAAAATGGTTCCCTCTACTAATGCTGACCCTTAATTTTAGTTTTTGCATAAAAGAATTCACAAAAATTATTAATTTTTAGCCAGCGCCCACGTACGGTTGCATCTACATAAATATTATATATTCAGAAGCAGGTGCTATTCCCAAGAGCTGAGACAATATTATTTTTATAAGTTGTAGCTAAAAGTGCCCCAACAACTTGGTTTATCCTTACAAACTTAAGCAAGCATCTCAAGAAAGTTTTGCTAAGAGCTTCTGAAATGCAACTACAATCAGGCAGAAGTTTTGTATAACTAACTCAGAACTGAAATAATCCATCTTTATGTCACAGCTGCCTGTAGGCAGTAAGCAAATTAAAATATTCACAAGAGTATCTAGCAGCCGCCGTAGCCGAATGGTTAGCGCGTGACTACCATTGGGAATTCAGAGAGAGAACGTAGGTTTGAATCTCAGTGAAAAATCAAAAATTAAGAAAAAGTTTTTTCTAATAGCGGTCGCCTCTCGGCAAGCAATGGTATACCTCCGAGTGTTTTTCTGCCATGAAAAAGCTCCTCATAAAAATATCTGCCTTTCGGAGTCTACTTAAAACTGTAGATCCGTCCATTTGTGTAACAGCCACAAGACACACACCACAACTAGGAGGAGGAGCTCGGCCAAACACCCAAAAAGGATGCAAGCGACAATTATAGATAAATACCTATATCTAGCGGAATATGAGTAGCAGGTTAGACGCACCTAAAATAAAAATCGAACCACACGACGTTGAGAAAGGTGTCATCTATTGTATTAACGGGGACTCTTATCGACGGAAGACAATAATTTATAGGAGGCATAGATATTCTAGCGATATGGTGAGTTAATTGAAAATGAGCAGCGCTTTGCTGCGATGTACACAGATTTTGCTAAAAAATCCGAAGATCCTGTCCTTTTAAAAAGCCATATATCGCATATTGATTAGAATATTATCGACATTCGATCATTTTGAATGTTCAGTTAATTCTTGACAACTGCTTTGTTTGCACGCGTTTCGGCTCGTCTTCGATTTTGACCTATTCAAAAATATGGATCAAAGAACCGGTATCAAATTTTGTGTGAAAAACGAAATTAAGTGCGCGGATGGATTCCGAATGTTGACTGTGTCATACCGAGAAGCTACTTTGGACCAAAGCAACGTTTATCGGTGGTACAAAATGTTCTCAGAAGGCCGAGAAGATGTGATCGACGAAAAGCATGCCGGACGAGCACTTCAACAAATTGATGAAGTGAAGAAAATGGTATTGGTCAATCGTCGAATCACCGTTACAGAAGTTGCTGAGGACCTAGACATATCGATTGGCTCGTGCCATTCGATTTTTTTCAATGATTTGGGCATGAGACCGGTCGCCGCAAAATTCGCTGCTAAATTTCGACCAAAAGCAGCATCGCATGAACATTGCTAATGAGATGTTGGACTCTGTCCGCGACGATCCAAATTTGCTCCAGAGAGTTATAACTGGTGACGAATCGTGGGCTTATGGTTATGACGTGGAAACCAAAGCTCAATCATCTCAATGTAAGTTGCCGCACGAACCAAGACCGAAAAAAGCACGCCAAGTTCGGTCAAATGTAAAAGTTTTGCTTACCGTTTTCTTCGATTGCAGGGGCATTGTGCATCATGAGTTCTTGCCACAGGGTAAAACGGCCAATAAGGAATATTACCTGCAAGATATGCGCAATTTGCGCGAAGCAATCCGCCAGAAACGCCCGCATTTGGGGAAGAACAACAATTGGCTCTTGAATCACGATAACTTCCCTGCTCACACATCGTTGCTTGTGCGCGACTTTTTGGCCAAAAACAACACACTAATGATGCCACAGCCAGCGTGTTCCCCAGATCTGGCCCCCTGTGAATTTTTCCTGTTCCCGAAACTGAAGAGGCCCATGAAAGGACGACGCTACGCTACGATTGACGAGATAAAGACGGCATCGAAGGAGGAGCTGAACAAGATAAAAAAAATGATTTTTTGAAGTGCTCATGGGGATTACTTTGAAGGGGACAAAATTGATATTAATGAATAAATAAATAATTTTTGAGAAAACACCAAATTCGCCATACTTTTTGAACACACCTCGTATTTACGTATTAAAAAAATAATAAAAGGAAAAAATGGGGAATATTTAGCATATTGTCGCACCCTTCGAAAGAAAAGGATGTAAATGGGGGATAGAAGGGAAAACTGAAAACTTCCCCCTCCGGAGGTTTATAGGTTTAAGTAATTTATTGTTAAAATTGTGTAATTTAGCGAAAGGTTAGTGCTTCCAGAGATCGCAGAACAAAACGAAGTTCGTATGCAGTTGGGATTTTACAGAGACGTTCGACTAGAAGAGTGTTTGTAAATTTGTAGAATTTTCAAGTAGAATTCAATTTCGCGTCGGCGGCCTTGAACCGCGCTTCAAAAAAATAACCCTTATCATTCCAACTTCGGCTACGCTATCCACAATATTTTTGCGTAGAACTTCTTTTCGCGTGGACAGTCTTCGGCCAAACACTAAAAAAATAACCCTCATCAGTTCTCCACAATAAACACCATCCCCATCATGAAGACTGAATTGAAATACTTCATTTTTGTTCGTATTTTTATTTTCATTTGCAGGCATCCGGCAGCACAATACTGTTGTCAATTCCAATGAATTGTTGTTCTCGTTTAAAATTGCAAAGTGATATTGATATGATATTGATAAATGGATTTGCATTTAATTTCCACTGAATACTAGTATGAAAACAATTAAGACCATGCGTGTGGCTGCATATTTTATGAATTGAAGAGAGTTTTTGAAAAAAATATATAATAATGCGCCAAACTATTTATATTAAAGTTGCGAAGGCACTTTGAAGGCAATTAAATGCAAAGCTATTATTTACAGAATATTGAGAATTAATAAATATGTTCAGGAACCACTCTCTAACATCTCCACCAAGTTTCATGGAATAAAATATTATAATTTACCTAAAATTGCCGACCTGAAAAAATATGTTTCTTCATCCGATTTTAAACTTAAAAATAAAACATAAATCAAATATTCTTCATTAGAATTAATCTTTTTTTAATGAATGTATGTCTAAATAAAAATCAAACTATCACCAAATTCTAATTTACCAAGTTTCTACAAATGGACTAAAAGAAAATAATTTTACCTATACTCATAGAACTAGTCTTGATAAGTTTCAATTTTTCAGTAAGTACTATTCTTGGCCCATTACTTAATGTATGGGATGATGCGTTACTACCATTCGAAAGTCCCAGGCTCGAAGAACCAAAGTCCTGGCACGGAACCCCGGGCACGGACCACCAGTTGAGGGAAAAAAAGTTTTTCCAATAGCGGTCGCCCCTCGAAAGACATTGGCATACCTCCGAGTGCATTTCTACCATGAAATAAGTCCTTATAAAAATAAACTGTCACCAAATACCCAAATGGTGTAAACGCTACGATTATCTGGTTTGGTATTCAGCTGTGCTGTAAAACGAAATTCAGCGAGTAATTTCTCCAGCCAGGTTACCTGACTCGGCAGAAGAGTTCTCCAATCACACGATGGAGAGAATAATAGGTGGGGCCGATCGTGGAACCGCTACTTGTCTCGTAGCGAACTTGACAAAATTGTTGTGTGTATTTGACGTCGCACTTGTACAATTTATTTGTATGTTGCTTATGTAATTTCTTCTCACATTCTTGTGGGCATTTTCAAATCTCTCTCATGCAACTACACCAATGTGACATCACGCCCTCTCTGATGGGCCCATCTTGATCAAATCACGCATTGTTCAGACGGCAATGAAATAAAATGAGTGAGGACTGTGTTGATTTTTTTAGAATATCACTAACACAATCTAAGTTTTTTCGCAAACAAATCATTCTCATGGTCCCGGTTATGTCAGCCAATTAAATAATTCTTTCAAAGCCGATTAACGGTATGAATTTGTTCAGCTTGTATAAGCGCCTGCTTTGTCAATATCGCCGATTAATGTTCACCATATTCCTTTAAAGCTGGACTGAAGTTTTCAGAATTTTTTGAAATCAGTCTTGATAGGGTCTTATCCTTATCCTTCCTTTAATTTCTCCGGGTGTGATTTCCAAGCTCTTGATAACGCTTTACGTGAAATTGATTGGGAAGTTTCTTAAGCAATATTGAAGTTTCTGAATACTTTAACATATATAAGACTTTAGTCCTAGATCTTTCTAATCTCGTGTCTGATGAAGATATTCAGGAAGAGCATTTAGCAGCCATTCGCCATAATTTCTTAAGGAGTTGACTTCGGTTCTCTTTTTCTATCAGATGATGATGTCATTGAGAGATTGTTAAAGATTAAAAACTCTTCTCATTCGTATGTAGACGATCTTTCTGTAACTTTGTTAAAAAATTGTCGCTCTTTGGTGCAAAACCTTAAACTAATTATTAACAAATCCTTGACTGAAGGAATATTTATCGATGCTTGGAAGCTGGCTTCAGTCAGTTCAAGTTACAAAAGCTATATTGCAAATTTCCAATTTATCAGCTGTATCTAAATTTTCTGAATCTGTGGTCAAAGACAAGTTATATTTTAGCGTTAAAATTGTGATTAGTCCTAGATAGCATGATTTTGTAGTTGCAAGGTCTACGTTATCTAACTGATCCGTTTTTTCTGAAGATTGTCAAGCAGGCTTCCAGAATGGTTTCCAATGGATTTCTCTGAAGCCTTTGATAAAATCTCCCATACGATTTTAGTAACTAAATTTGCATGTTTTGGTTTTCAATCAACTTTTCTTGATTGGATTCGAGCCTATTTAATAAAAAAATGCAGTACTGTAGCTATCGATGAAGTTTCTTCGACACAGATCATTGCCACCTCTGGTGTACCTCAGGGCAGTATTTTAGGACCTTTGTTATTAGTTTTGTTTATTAATGAGATTTGTTCGCGTTTTTTCTTTCCTAATTTTCTTCTCTATGCTGATGAACTCAAAGTGTATGCTGAAATAAGAAATTCTAGTGATTCAGTGATTAATTTTATCACGCACTTAAATTATGCTGTTTCCAATTCACTTGCTAGGCTCGCTTTCGTTAGGCGTCACTCATTGCACTTCACTGAGTCATATACTCTTAAGAAATTATACTCTGCGTTTGTTCGGTCCAAATTAGATTATGCTATGATACTTTTATTTGGAGACCTTATCATGCAGTCCTTATGAATCGAGTGGAGAGGGTTAAAAAAATGTTTGAGCGTTTCACACTACATTCACTCAATTTCTCAGTGGGGTAGGATTTCCCATTTCAGTGTTTCCAGTTAGGCTTTAACGGGTTTAACAACGTGAGGCCGACCGTTGTCATGCTGTAGTATCACTTTTTCATGCCTCTCCGCGTATTGCGGCCGCTTCTCGCGCAGTGCTCGGCTCAATCGCATAATTGAAGTCGATACCGATCCCCAGTGATGGTTTCGCTTGGTTTTAACAGTTCATAATAAATAACACCAGCTTGGTCACACCAAATACATATCATAACCTTCGAAGCGTGAATATTCGGCCGAGGCGACGGCGTAGAAGCATGACCGGGCAGTCTCCATGACTTTCTTTTCTTTAAATTGCTGCACTGAATCCATTTTTCATCACCCGTCATGATGCGATGAAGAAACCCCTTCCTTTTTTGCCGGTGGAGCAGTTGTTCACAGGCGAAAAAACGACGTTCAACAATCCTTGGTTTTAACTCATAAGCAACCCAAGTCCCCCTTTTTGGCCTTCCTTCACGCGGATGGTCGTCAACATTAAAATCACCGTCTTTGAAACGACGGAACCAATCTCGACATGTTGTTTCACATATGAATGAAAGAGGAAAATCAACACTTCCCGCAAATGATGATTATTCGGCACAAAATCAGACATTTTCGCAAAACCAAAAGTATATGATACCAAAATAAAATCCCCAGTGTGTCGAAGCAGTTTATTTACCATATGTCTTAGCTTTGACTTTTGGATACTGCCTGGCGCATGCACTTATTAACTGTAAGGTTTTCTAAACCCCGAGCTGAATTTAGTTCGCTCACTTGCATGCAGATCGTCTCAGTGCTTTGTTAATGATCACGGTCAATGCTTTTTTTTTTTGTAATAACTCTTGAACTACACAATGTAGCATATTTGTAAATATTATATTCTGCTTAAAAGCCGCCAATAGATTTCGCCCAATAGAATGTTTTTTGAATTGGTTTGAGTAAAATTTTCAAAGACCTTAACCGGGCGCATTTTAAGATGTCTTTGTTTCAAAAAAAACATCGTATTTATTTTATATCACCTCAGTATTTGACAAGTTTTGATGATTTGTTTATTTTTTTTAATTTTCATTATTTTTTATGAAAATTGGGTTAACTCTATAATAAAGACCACATTCATTCAAGTTTCCAACTTTGGAAACGATGGATAAAAACTCGACAAATTTTCAAAAATTTTAAATTTGTAATGAAAATTAAAAAAAAAACACACACAATTTAAGTGCGCGGTTTTAATTTATTAAATTTTTATACTATATAAAGTGCACGTTTGAAATGTCTCAAAATTCTAACATCATCACACCAAATTATAAACACCTGTAGCTTCGACCTGTATTTTAGCTTCACTTATAATTCCTAAAGCAGCCCTTAACCAGACCTTTTACTTACAGCTTTTAATTTTTGTTTTTTGTCATATTTTAATGGTCATTAAGAAATAAAACTTGGTGCTTAAGAAATATTTATCCTTTTTTCTTGAAAAGCTACGCTAACGCAGTTTTGTCAGATTATTTAAAATAGTTGTTGCCATAAATTTAACCAAAAACATGGACAAAAAAACTTAAAACTGTAATTATTCCAAATAAGTATGCTCAAAACTCAAAATTATTTATTTTTATTTAATTTAAATTTTATTTAATTTAAATGAAAGTTATGCCCTTTCTTTTTACATTTGCAAAACCATACCAAAAATATGCCGAGGTCTGCTTTAGCAAATCAGGTTTTTTTCTTCGTCTTGATTTAAAACTACGATATTTACTAGCTATGTGTTAGTAGGATTAAAATAGAATGACATCTGCTTGCTTTTTTACCTTGCACTACTCACAAGTCAGTGTTGAGTGTAATAAATAGGAACATAACCTTTGCGCCCGGCCGAATGTTTCTCCTTCCACTCTACACATTAATGAATTGCGATGCTATTACCTTGATTTCCGGTTGCTTGCGTATTTCTAAAAATAACCTAGTCATCTGAAAATGAAATTGTAGAGCAAGCGAATTATTTATATACTTTCTTATTTTACGATTCCATATTTAGTTATCTAACATCCTTGTCCTGCATATCTGCAAAGTCTTGACTCGTTATCGGCTCGTTTGCTTGTTGGCAACTACAAAAATATTACACTAACAACTTGAGAATACTTAAAATGTGAGTTAATGTCATTTGCGCTGTTCTGTCAACAAATTAGCAGTGCTGATGAAGAATGATTTCGATGAAAGTTAATATATTTATACCACAATAGAGTTCAAATCAGCTAGCATACATTTTTGAGGGATATTTTGTTTTAATTTTTCTTCGCTTCATACCAAAAATTCTATAATTATGGTAAATAACTCAAAAACCCCGCTACCTATATATGGGGTGTTTTTTTAGTTGCATGAAAAATATCGATATCTATAACTATGATTTAACAGCGGGGAACGGCAAACTGTTTTGACATTTCTGCTCAACAAATTTTCTCAAGTCATCATGAATCGTTTAATGCCAGAACAAGGTTTGAAATTGAAATTTGTTTTGAAGAAAATAAATATTATATATTCGTGAAGTCCATAGAGTACTTCCAGCATCGTTAGTCCTTACGCCATGCTGCGATTTATTGAAAAAAGTATTGTAGTCAAAACGCTAATAATACGAAAGCTCCTTGTATAATTTTTGTTTTGTTATTATTTGATGTTATTTGAGTATTTACCAAGCAAACAAGTAGTACTAAAAATTGACGAAATGAGTCAATAAGCACGAAAGCCTCTTATAGTATGGTAATAAGAAATAAACGTAATATCGGGAGCAGAAATATCGAATAAATAATGTACCAAAGAAATGCAAGGCAAGTAGCATTTTGAAAATGGACGGTGCCACGCTCTTTTTCTTCTTTTTAATTAGCACGATACCCACTTACGTGTCTTTGGCCGAGTTTAACAAACTTTCGGTTCTTTCTCGTGCTAACCACCAAGTGAAGCTCGTCCATCCTCCTACTCTCATACCACCAGCTAGAACCGCATCGAAAACTTTCAGAGCCGGAGCGATGGTATTTATTCAGACGACATGACCCAGCCAACGTAGCCACTGGATCTTTATTCGCTGCGCGATGTCTTTGTCGTCATAAAGCTCATACAGCTCATCGTTCTATCGCCTGCAATATTCGCCGTCGCCAACATGCAAAGTTCCAAAAATCTTACGCAAAATCTTTCTCTCAAACACTACAAGTGACGCCTAATCCCATATTATCCCCGCAGGCCCGTGCGCAGACCCTCAGATTTGGGAGGGTTCCAACTTTTGTTGCAGTCTGATATAACTTTGCTTGTGTTTATAAATTTATGACACAGTACACGCTTAAGCCTCAGTTTTGGATATGATGAATCATTGATTGGTGATAAGGACAAATAATAATCAAAAAAAGATTGAAATTAATTTATTATAATATGCTTTATAATAACTCATCAATGTTCTCATGCTTTATTCGTATATAATTTGTTTTCTCTGTACATCTAATCGATCTACGTCATTAGCTATCATCAGATTTTATAGAAGTAATTGAACATATACTATACTTTTATTACTGTTTTAGTAAAGACAAACAAATGTTTGTACGACCAAACCGAAAAAAACTCCTTTAAAACTCTTTGAGGATCTACCACAACTTCTCGATGTATATTCTAAGAAGCTAAACCCCTCCCGTGCCCACGGGCCTGTGTCACCGTCAAAGCTTTTGCGCCATACGTTAGGACGGACATTGTTATCGGTGTTAAGGCTGATTCTTAAATAAACGAAGTCTCTTACAACCTCGAAATCATAACTGTCAACGGTCACATTAATGCCGATATGCGAGTGCGCCGACTGTTTGTTTGATGACAGGAGCTATTTCGTTTTGTCCTCGTTCACCACCATACCCACTCGCTTTGCTTCTATACCCAGTTTGGAAAGGGCAGAACTAACAGTGCAGTTGTTAAGACCGATGATATCTTTTCCAACATAAGGTTAAAGAAGTCACACGACAGCACTTAGAACGCACGAATGAGTTTTGCCGCCAACAAGGAGATTTAAACTATAAAGAGGCTCTTGGTTAAATAGTCAGAAAAACAAAGGCTCCCAAGGAGCCCAAATAAGCGTGATCTAATGCCTTACCTAACCTAGCCATAGCTTAACAATGTCATGTAAATTACAGTGTAAAGAATAACATAACTAATCAATTCAGGTCACCAAAGCAATCAAACAACACACAAGTAAGTCTGGTCAAAGCTAATAAGCACTACGAGGAGATTGTCCTTAATAACATCGATTATTTGGACATCCTTTATCACTACTTTACTTGTTGCCTTTGGCCATATTTGCCAAGCCGTGATGAATCAATTGATTTTCCAGTTCATTACACCCAACATGTAGAACACCCGCATAAAATGTTACTCATGCGCCACGTCGCACAATGCATGCGAGTATGTCTCTTATGTATGTATCTTTTATATCTGTAAACTACGTAGTACAAGCTATTGCAGGCAAAACTAATTGTACGTGTGTTGTATCGGCGTTTAATGTACAGCTTTTGGTATCGATTCCAATTTCTTGGCCATTATACTTGTAACAATGCGCATTGAACAGAAAAAGTTATTACTTGTATTTTTATGGCTTAAATTTTCACTTTAGTTGTGTGGAAAATCTAAAATCCATACCAGAAATTATAGAAGGAAACCTAATAGAACCAGTCCAGGTTGTATTATATAACACACTATAATATTTTTATACCGGCGCGTACACAATATAAAATTATTAAAATTTTATTCTTATAAGAGAATAAAGGAATCGATGCGATAGATGTAAAGTAAACATATCGCACCCTAAATACAAAAGGGTTACAACTCAAAATGTACTTCTGCTCAAATATGAACGGGACGTTATCAATAAAACGGTCCGCGGATGACATATGGCAAAAATAAATTTTTTATTTTTTGGTAGGACTATTATAAGCTTACATGGCAAATTTCAGCGTGATATGTCACATAGTTTGTTTTCTGTGCTACTGTAAACAAGTCAAGCTCGAGTGTGGAAAATTTTGAGTTGTGCCCCTTTTGTATTTAGGGTGCGATATATTATCCAATGTAATCAAATTGATGAGATTAGTCGGCTTAGCCACATCTGATCGTACGTCCGTAAATGCTCACGATAACTCGAAATAAATTAAATTTAATTTTTTCAATGAAACTTGTAGTAGTATTAGAAATCCATTATTTTCTCAGTGAATGGCTGTATGATCGATAACTCCTAATATATCGATGAAACAATTTGCAACTTGTGCTCCTGAGCAAGGCGACATTTCACACTAAACAAATCCGCTTGTAGTTTTTTGTTTGTTGTGAGTTACGGGGTTTTAGCAATGGAATTCAACAGAGAGAAAATTCGGTACATTTTACAGTTTTTCTTTGGTAAAGGCGAAAATGCAAGCCAATGTGAATGGTGTTAATGGTGCCGATACTCTAAGAGCTAATTACGTGAAATTTTGGTTTCGTCGATTCCGTTGAGGTATTTTTGATGTTAAATGTTTTTGATAAATCGGCCGATCAAATATATCGATAATTACACAAAAAAACTCGCTCAAGCAAGGTACACGTATTACACCCCACCTTATTTAGACTCAACATAAATATTATATTATATTATTGAGATCGGATCACCTTTTATATGCTAAGACTAAATTTCCGTCTGCCTGTTGTAACAATCTATAACTCGCAATGTCTATGAGTTCATTTTGTCTCCAAAAATTAACAGCCACCCCAATTTAATTTTGTCCACTCGTTCATACCGATGTTGGCACTTCCTTATTTGTTACTTTTATTTTATTTTTTTTTCAAACAAAATTCATTGCTTTCATTTTTATGCGCCCACTTTAAAAATATCAATCAACTTATTTTTAACTTTTGTAGAAAATGTATTAAAGTCAACAATCAGCATTATCCATATTTCATATTTTATGGCTGCTAGCTGTAATTTTTGCACACACTCGTTTGCACACACATCGTACCAACTGAGAGCCGGCGTGTCACTCGACCTTGTTGTTATATGTCACATGAAATAAATATGTGCATACGAATGCGTAGGTATGTATTATATCTATGTCAGACCGGTGTTGAATAATTTATTTCAGTGGAATATGTTTCTGCTAGTACAAAACATATTGATATTTACAGTTTACACACGCATATACTCATAAAGATTTTCACCGCTCGATTTATTTGACAAATAAAGATGTAAAAATTTTGTTCCACATTCCTGCAGTATTGGCCGTGTTCTTGTGTAAAATTTTCGCAGAATAACATTTTGTGGTGTCAGGATTTGTAATGTGTTTATCGACATTACGACTATTTTTAGCCAACGAAAAAATCAAATAACAAGCCCAGTCACGTAAATAATGTAGGCGTACATACTCTCACTGGTATTCGGGTAAATGTACTGTTTAATTTTATGACTATATTTGTTAATACAGTTGTCTCAAAGGGGATAAAGCTTACGTGCTAAAATTTGGTATGCAGCAAATAGCATTGCATAGAGAATATTTGTATTTATTTGTTAAATTTATTTTAGCCGTGGCAGTTTGTGTTTACGAGTATGTGCTTCATTATTTTGTGACTTTAATTATAAATAACAATACAGTAATAATAATAGTAATAAAGGGTTTTCCAATAAGAGGTGGTATTCCCGTAAAAGAGCAATGGTTTCGTTGCTTGTGGGGCACGTAGCACCGCCTTGTTGAGAATAAACGTTGTCGAGATCAATACCATCCAATTCCGGCAAAAAAAAATCGTTAATCATCTCTCGATAGCGCAATACATTCACCGTAACTGCTGCTCCAGCTTCATTTTCGAAAAAGTAAGTTCCAATGACTCCGCCGGACCATAAACGGCACCAAACAGTCACACGTTGAGGATAGAGAAGCTTTTCAACAATAACTCTTGGATTTTCTAAGCCCGAGATCCGACAATTTTGCTTGTTGACAAAGCCACCGAGGTGGAAATTGGCTTCATCACTCAAGTTGATTTTTCGATGGAATTCCGGATCATATGCATGCATTTCAACGACCCAATCAGCAAAGACACGACGTTGGTGATGGTCGGCCGGCTTGAGTTCTTGTGTTAACTGAACTTTATAAGCCTTAAGTCCCAAATCTTTATGCAAAATACGGTGTAATGACGTTTGTGGAATGCCTAATTCCAAAGAACGACGAGGAATGAACAAACCGATATTCTCTTCAACACTTTCAGCTACAACAGCAATATTTCCGATTTTCGGCTGTTCTTGAGTGACGTGTACGGGTTTTATTCCTCACATCACTAACTTGTCGCAACAGCTCGAATTTTTTCACCTATTTGTGTATTGCGATCTCACAAGTTGCTTCACGATGACCCCAAAATGTTCGAGTTTTACGAACTGTCTCTGCCAAATGTTCACCATTTTTATAGTTAATTTTAATAATTTCAGTGCGTTTTTTAAGCGTGTATCGTTCCATTTTCATTAAAGCCGTAGTTTCTACTTGTCAAATATCAAAAAATGACAGCTTCAAAAGTGACATCTACCGAAATAGCGAGCTATTGAAAATAACACCTGTTATTGAAAAACCCTTTATATATACCTATGTATATCGCTTTCTAAAAATTGGTGAGAAAATTGATGGTTTAATTACACCCGAAAGTAAATTTTAGTTGGACCTTCTGAGCATACATATATGAGCAATAGAAACTGCAAAAAAAAAACAAGAAATCATACACACACATACAAAACTACATTTGGAAGCTTTGTATTAATTTGTATTTTCACAATTTGACACACAACACCTTGTTTTAATTAGTTTGATTAGTTAAAATGTCACAAATCTCAATATTACCAAGCTATTTAGTGAATGGCGGCCGCCGTAGCCGAATGGGTTGGTGCGAGATTACCATTCGGAATTCACAGAAAGGTCGTTGATTCGAATCTCGGTGAAAGCAAAATTAATAAAAACATTTTTCTAATAGCTGTCGCCCCTCGGCAGGCAATGGCAAACCTCCGAGTGTATTTCTGCCATGAAAAAGCTCCTCATAAAAATATCTGCCGTTCGGAGTCGGCTTGAAACTGTCCCTCCATTTGTGGAACAACATCAAGACGCACACCACAAATAGGAGGAGGAGCTCGGCCAAACACCTAACAGAAGTGTACGCGCCAATTATTTATTTATTTTATTTATTTAATGAATGTTCACAAACGTCTAAGTTCTCCCCCTTTTAGTTGTTTTGTATTGTTAAGGAAATTGACGTCACATTTGTCAAATTCGCGAAAATAAAGTCACTGTTTCGGAAGACGCTGTTGCGTACTCTGTCTATTTTTCTACATCTACTGCATATGACAAGTTAATAAGGGTAGGTGAAAGTAGCGGTAAAGCGCCATTTTGATAATTAGGGTACTTCAAAATTTTTCACCGTTATAATTTATTTTGGAGTGGCTTAGTAATTGCTACTTATCCTTTTACATGGAAAGAAACTCATCAGCAAGCCTACATAGGTACAAATACACTCAAACACATTTGCGTTCATACAAGCAATCCTATGGATCTGTTTTCAAAACAAACAAGGGTGGGGACCCTAAAGTCTATCAAAGCAAGCTACGATGTTATGACTGGCGGCCGCCGTAGCCGAATGGGCTGGTGCCTGGAGAACGTCAAGTAATGAATTTAAACGTAGTCGTACAAGCATTGAAGACGATCCACGTCAAGGACGTCTAAAAACCAAAAATTGTAGAAAAAATACAGCATGTCGTATCGCGTATTAGAAAATCATCGAGTAACATCGAGTGGCATCTCATTGGATATTGACTGAAGTATTGGGTTTCAGGTGCACAATGGGTGCTGCATTCGCTAACAATGGAACAAAAACTCATTCGAATGTGATTTTCTCAAGGATAAAGAAAAGGATAAAGAGAGATTTGTACGTTGATTCATCAATATGAATGAGACTTTGGTTTATCACCATGATTCTAAATGAAATCAAGAGACTAAAGAGCGGTGTGAACCTGGTTCTTCGGCTCCAAAACGAGTTCTTGTCCAGAAATCGGCTGAGAAGGTGTTGGCATCAGTTTTTTGGGATGCGAAAGTAGTTTTGTTTAGGGATTATTTGCAAACTGGTAAAGGAATAATTTCTGAATATTATTGTAAACTTTTAGACAAGCTTGAGGAAAAAATTCATTAAAAAAGACCCAGTTTGCAAAAATAAATTAGTTTTCATCAAAGCAATGCACCATGTCACAAGAGCATTCTGACAATGCTAAAATCCATGAATTAAAGATGGAATTGTTGGAGTATCCACCGTATTCAGCAGATTTTTCATCAAATGATGGGGTCATAACAGCTGAGCAAGCGTATTTTGTAACCATTCGCAAAAATAGTCTCCAACATATGTTACCTTCTCAAATTAGATGAACAGGGTGGGCCATATAGCGTTTGCTTTTTGAACCACCTATTTTTTTGACAATGGTAACACAAATGACATGTCAAATGTGTTCATAATTTACTTAAAGGTTCGACATTTACGAAATGGGACGCTATACGCTTGAACAAAATTGGGAAATATTGAAAACCTATTTCCAAAGTGGTGAGTCTTCTTCTTCTTTTCTGATTTTCACATCGGTGGCTACGTCAATAAGCAAAATTGTCGGATTTGGGGCTCAGAAAATCCAACACGTTACTGTAGAGAAGCAAATGCACCCACAACGAGTCACTGTTTGGTGCGGTTTTTGGTCTAGCGGCATCATCGAAAATGAGCGAGGAGCCGCGGTTACAGTAAATGGCAAGCGTTACCGTGACATGCTCAATGAGTTGTTTCCAAAAATTGAAGAGGATGACATGGACGACATTTGGTTTCAAAAGGACGGTGCAACTTGTCACACTGCCAAAGTTACACTCGAACTTTTGGCTACCGTTTTTGAAAACCGAATAATCAGCCGAAATTCCGATATCAATTGGCCGCCTCGGAGCTGTGCTTTAAGCCCGTTGGACTATTTTTTGTGGGGAGCTTAAGGACAAATGCTATGCAAACCATCCAGAGACGATTGATGCTTTAAAACACGAAATCGAAGTTGCCATTCATGAAATTGGAGCCCAAGCAATCGAAAATGTGCTTAAAAATTGGGTTGATCGAATGGCCTACTGTAAAGCCAGTAGTGGCAGTCATTTGAACGATATTATTTTTCATTCATAAATGACAATGTCCAATCTTCAAAATAAAAAGAAAAGTTTGAAAAAATATTGATTAGTTTTTTTTTATAGCCGATTCAAAAAGCAAATTTTACATGGCGCACCCTTATAGAATACAAAGGTTACAATTCTATGATTATAGGGCTGCAAGCATGGATAACTTCCCCATGCCCCCCGTTGATAATGTATTTTGTCTATTTTATATGCAAATAAAATAAGTTTTTGAGCAGAAACTCTTACATTTATTGCATACATATGTATGTATGTGTCTATATCTCTTTGATTAGGGAATCAGTTCATAGCGTGTCTATATTTTATTTTATTTTAACAATTTGTTTGCTGTTTGGCAAAGGGTAAGTATTATACGGCAGAACTCTTTCTGCTCCAAAAAACTACAGAGTGCGCCATATTTTATGTCGGTATGTAAACACTGAATATCTTGGTCATTTACTAACCGATCGACTTCAACATACATACTTTCGATACGTCATTTCAATACAATTTCAAATCATGGATCGTTTTACACCGAAACCACGCGCTGAAGTAGTGACTTATATTATACATCAAAAATAGTCGTTCTATTGTTCCAACTCAACGCACATATCGCAAAAAGTATCGCGGCAAACAAGCACCGTCTGACAATACTATTCGTCGTTTGGTGTCGACTTTTTTCGAGCACGGAACAGTAGGAGTTCGTCAACATGCCGTTCATCAACGACCAAGACGTTCCAATGAACTTGTTGAAGCAGTGAGGGAGTGCGTTGTCTAGGAGCCAACTGTGTCGTATCGTCGTCGCGCTCAGCATTTTGGCGTCAGTGAAACCACAATGCGGTGCATTTTAAAGGATGATTTAAATTTGTAACCATATAAAGTGCAATTGACATAAAGAATATTGCCGACAGACCATTCACGTCGCATGGAATACGGCCAAAGAATCGCTCGAATGGTTGACACTGAACCCAATTTATGGAATCATAATGACTGACGAGGCACATTTTAACCTCTCTGGCAGCGTGAGTAAACAAAATTGCCGCCTTTTGGGAACTGAGAATCCACACGAGATACACGAAACGACATTGCATTACCGGAAAGTAACTGTTTGGGCCGGCATTTGCGCCAAAACCATCATTGGGCCATATTTTTACCGAAAAAACGAAACGGTCGATGGAAACCGATATCGATGAATGTTGGTTCATTATGTCTGCCCGCAAATGCGTGAGAAATATTTAGACGGTTACTGGTTTCAACAAGATGGTGCGCCATGCCACACTGCGAATGCAACAATTGAATTTCTGCAACGAAAATTCCCGGAACGTCTAGTGTCAAAAAGAACGACATCGACTGGCCCCCCAGATAATCTGACTTTCGATGAAGAATGTCTCAAATCACTTTTGAAGGAGAAACGGTCGCCAAACCAGTCGTGAATTGGCAGAAGAAATGAACTGCGATCATAAAACGATTCTCAATCACCTGCATTCAATCGGATTTACTGAAAAATGGATGCCTGACGAGCACAACGAAAAAACAAAGAAAGTCACCCTTAAATTACTTCTCGGCATCAAGCCAGCCATCGAGCAACATGCGGTCATAAACAGCGCTTTTTGTACCGAATCTTCACGAGAGATGGGAAATGGTGCCTATATATCAATATGAAGCAAAGGAAGGAGTCAGTGGCTTCAGGAGATACGCCACAACCGAGAGTTAAACCGGATCTAACTCAAAGAAGATGGGTGGTGCACTAGGAAATGCTCGAAAAGAATGTCACGGCCAACAAGGAGCTCTACATTGCGCAGCTACACCGCTTGAATGAGACTATTCGACTGAAATCGACATGGTCAAACCATACACAATCACGGCAACGCCAGGTCATGTTGAACAAGTCGTCAAAGCCGTATTCCAAAAGCTCGAATAGGAGACTCTTCAGCGTCCGCCGTATTCTCCAGTCCTTGCACCGACCGATTACCATCTTTTCCGCTCCCTGTCGAACCATACGAAGGCTCAACAACTTCTTTGACACAAGACTATGCGATTTTTGGCGGAACGACATCAACAAATTGGTCGAGAGATGGGAACGGCACTTACGAACTTATTCCCCAACGATTATACGAGTATATGGTATATACCAACGTACAAAGATTTTGTTTGAAAGATTTATTATCTGCCGCTCGTATTGGCGAACCTGTTAACCGTTATAATGTGAATGTGCATATGCACGAGTATTTGTAAGCACATATCAGTGCTTATTTGAGGTCTGAAAAAGGGTTGAAAGTTTAGTAAACTCAAATGAGAAGTTAATAAACGTGAGGACTTCATCAATGTTCATTGTTAGCTAACGTTTTGTTCCCCTTGACTTACTGCTAATTTTAGCAACTTTTGGGCTTACGACTACGACTGAATGTGAGGCATTGAATTTCAGCCTATATTTATATTATAATTTTTGTGAATAGTTTTGGATGTATTTAGTGGTATTTTTACGTGTACTAGATTTTTAAATTTACTTGGAATGGCTATAAAGGTAGGATATGTAATGTATGTAAGAATACTGAATATATGTACATACACACATGTGGATATGTCACAGACCTTACGCTCTCCTCTCACAGAGAATAGGAAATAAATGCTTACAAATATACATGAGTGCAAATAGGCTAAATTCATAAATTTCCTTTGATTCGCTTCTCCCTGATCGTTTGCCGAAAATGTGGCATGTGAAAGCAACAACAAAGTTATCGAGCAACATTCGCCGCTAGCGAGTAGGGTTATTGCTTATAAAACTGGTATAACACAGTATTTTCAATGCTGCCAAATCTCTCTTTTGATATTAGGCAAGTTTCAGTAGACCGCGTTCATGCAGAACAAATTTTGTGAGCTCAACTTTGAGAATTATCTTTTGGTGTTGCGCGTCATGTTCACACATACCTTGCAATTTCAATTCACACAAATTGCAAAAAGGGAGTTGACAGAGCACGACCATCATAAGTAACGGGTTGAGGTAACAAAGGTGCCCTGTATGAACGCGGTCTTACTAACACTCATTAAGTGCTTCCAAGCGAAACTAATTTTTGCACTTCCGCACCATTTTGTTGCCACATCCTCGATACCAACTTGTTTGAGGATTATTTTTCAGCATGACTATATCCAGTCTGTGGGATTTAAGAATCTTTTTAGGTTGTTAAAGCCTAAGCCAGACAGTTGTTCGAGACTTTCGAATAGTGGTTGGAGTGTTGGTATTCTATGATTCCATGAGGCAGGACTTTCACATCGTATGTAATAGATCAGAGGCCAGTTTTGAAATATCTGGCCGTGTGAGGCTAGCGTCATTTTCCTGAAAGCATACATATGAGTATGTGTGTATTGTAGGAAGGAAGTCCTCTCATTATTGACAGAAAATAATAGTTCAGCATGCGCCGATAAGAGACATTGTCCACAGAAATAGCTTGCCCTCGACGATTTTCAAAAAAATATTCCGCTGCTCGACAATGCACACCAAACCGCCAACCAAGCCATTGGGACTGTGAAGCTGTTGTTGATTTTTTAATAGTGGGTTCTGTCCTTTATGTGATCAATAATAAAAACTTTGCTTACCTATAGTATACTTCCATTTTATTGAAAATGGGCTTCATCACTCAGAAAGTGTTTACCGTACGAAATCACTCCAACATTGCTTGCAGACTTTTTACGATCTTTACAAATTATAAACGTTAGGCTTAAGACCTTGTACAATATTTCATGCACGATAGTTTTTGGAAGTCCCAGGGTAGCCGCTCTCTTAGGCACGGACTGATTCGGATTATTGTGTAAACTTGTAGCGACGATTTCAATATTTTCATTTGTCCTCGATGTCCGGCTGGCCCCCGGCCGTGCTCTATTTGCAACCGAACTTGTTGCCCGGAAACTTCGCATCCCCAAAGGAATCATATTTTCTTGTGGGGCAACACGTAAGCGTCGGATATATTAAAATAGGCTCAAAATCTAATTAGACACGAATCATTGGCTTTGACTTGCACTTCGATTACGAGCACAAGTTGTTCACCCGCCCACTGCAACATCATGACTAAATAACCCACACGAACCTAACCCTAGGGAGAAACTTTGAATTTAAAACCTAATTCTGTCACCGAACACCCTGTATACTTAATATATAATAGACAAGGTTTGTAAAGTAACTTCGGCTGTCACACCATTGGGTTCTCGGCAGCAGAATTGTGCCCACTCATTTCATACGTATTCACACATTCGTGCAAACTCTGTGTTATGTTTTTCGTATATCACCAGCACAATTTCATTTTTCTTGTAAACAAACCGCTGTCATGGCCCCGGTTACGTCAGCCAATCAAATGATTTCTTCAAAATCGCTGGGAGACGGTTAACGGTCTCATATTGGCCACACCGCTACATTCGGTATATCGTGTAGAATAGTCACCTACATACAGTCTTGCGCAAAATTTTAAAACCACAACAGTAAAGATGTTTAACGGTTTTAATGTTTTGGTTCCGAATAGTAAAACTATCAAGTATCAAAACCATGGAAAAAATTCAATGTCTTGCATTACTCGTTTCGCGCAAAAGTTCAAGACATACTGCTATCTTATACAGAAATTAGTATTCTGTGAATTTTTTGTCATTTTTACATTCGGCTAATTGTGTATTGGCCAAAATCACTAAAGATTTTGTATTTTTATTTTTAAAAAATAGTATTGTAGTTAAAAAATGCATAAGGCTCCTGAGGGCATCTTATTAGCTACATACAAGAGCCGATGTGTGCACTAAACTTATAAAGGGTGATAAATTTAGAGGTATCGGATTTTAAATTGAAATAAAACAACAAAAATTCAAATTTTTTGGCAATCTTATTTTATTATAGAAACATTATTTTTGTATAGAAACATTCATGATATTTATTTTTTAAAGATAATCTCCTTCAAATGTTGCCCACAACTGCGTCGTAATTCGTATATTCGTAAACACCAATTTTAGGACTTTGGTTGGTTTCTCGCAAATAACTTTTGTAATGTTGGCTTCCAATTCCTAATTGAAGCTGGAAAGCGTTTAGACAACATTTAGACTTTACATACCCAAACAAATAAAAGTTCAAAGGCACGATATCACACTATCTTTGTGGCCAATCCACTGGTCCGATGCAAGAAAACTCGATTTCCCGCATCAAAAAGTAGTTTATCATGGCGCGATAGCGTTCGCCATTCAATGTTACATTGGCGCCAGCCTCGCCTTTGAAGAAATATGGGCCGATTTTCCCCTCATCCTCCATAAGCCGCACTAAGAGTTTGCTTTCAATGGATGTAATGGCTGTTCTTGAATGGCTTTCAAACCAAGATCTTTGCGTAAAATCGCCCAAGTAGTACTATAAGATAAGCCAAGTTGTTGAGATCGACGCCGAATCGATTATTCTCGGTCTTCGGCAAAACTTTCATTTACAACCGCAATATCCTATTCACTTCGGCCTGTGTGTGATGTAATCGATCGAGTATCATCCAATAATGTAAAATGTTTCTTAATTTTGCCAATAGTTTGGTAGAACGGTTATGCACACCATAAGTTGGCCTGAGCGCGCGATGAACACTTTTCACAGAGCGTAATACAATTATAAGATTTGTACACGTTGTTGAGGCGTAAGTCTTTCCATGAGGAAATGTCAATAAATACTGAAAAAAAAATTATATATTTGGTCTGGCAGTAGTCACGCCCGATCTGATCACCCTTTAATAAGTATATATATAATCCAGTGTTATCTTTTACGCCTAATTGTGTCAGCTCCTTCGCCAATCACTTTAATCTAACCAAACTACCTCATTTAATTAATTCCTTGCGTTGCACTTTTTTGATATTATTTAAAATAAAATCAAGATAACTTCAGTATGAAACACATACCAACGTTTATGAGTTCGTATCACACCATAGAATATTTATGACTAATTTACAATTTTGGCAACAGTGTTAGCAGATACACACATAGTCTGAACGTGCACACACATTTATAAAAAGCTAATGTAAAATACTTCCAACGGCCATGGCCATTGCTGTTTTGTACTTAATAAGGCACCAATAGTGGGGCAAACAGACACGCTAGCATAAAGAGATGAGAATTCCCAAAACTCCACTCAATGCCAACAAATTGACATTGAATTCAAATGAAAATAAATAGCAGTTTCAAAAACATAAATTTCCCTCTACTTCCCCTACAAAAATCTTTACCCCTGCTATAGTTATGTATGTGCACTGTGCATGTGTCTGAAATATGTGTATATTTGTGTGGTTGGGGACTTTGCAACAAGTGTATTTGTTCAATACTCTGGCTACTCATAACGATGAGTGTAATTTTTAGTACACAGGTACGAGTGCAAAAGCCAAAACGTAAAACAGGTAGAGTGGTTGGTATTTGGGAAGGGCATTAAAAGTTCGAAGTCCCAGAGTATTGTAAATCATTTTAACAAGCTTTTGCGTAAAGCTCGTGGAGCCTCAAAGCTTTTGTTTCGAAATCTCTTGGCCTACTCCATTATTTGTCAAGTGTGATGGACAAATTAGTTGTGAGTACTTGTAGACATAATTTACTTATAAATAACAATAAAGAGAATCGGGAAAAGTTGAAAAATACTTGCAAAAGACTTAAGGGTAATTCCCAGTTGTTCAGATACCCACAACATCCACAGAATTAGTTTAGGAATTTTTTGGATATAAGCAGTTATAAGTATAAAGTGATAGAAGTTGATTTCATATGGCCGTTGAAGACTTAATAAGTTTTAATTTTAGTTCTCTATTTTTTTACCTTTTTATTACGACGATTTCTTCAGAAAATGCACCCTAACTTTTTAAGTCCAACGCAGTTAAATCAAAACTATCGTTTATTTTCTGCTTTCATTTAACAGGTACACAAATAAAAAACGATGATTTTTTAAGTCTGAAGCGGACTAATGGTTATACCCTTATTCTTGAAGGCACTGCCTGTTACTAGCTAAAACTTTTTCACATCTTTCGGCTGCTCAGTCAGACATGCGTTATCAATCGAAATAAGTAGTTGAAAATCGGAGGAAGCAATGTTTAGGCTATGCCGTGAAGACTTCGTACTGGAATATCACTTTGTTGTAAATATATATTTTCGCATTGTGAGTGATGCTCGATGGCAGGAATTTCTGGCCATGAATGTTTGTCTGCACCGTCGATGCTGACGCATATCTGCGGTGCCTTCACTTTTTTGCTTTTCTGATTTTATATAATAATAACGAAACTGTAGTTACTATCACTTTGGCGTGCAAAAATCCTTTTTTCTCAAATTACCTACTCAATAAACCAGTTTCGTATTTTAAATATTAGATTAGTATTTTATTTGTGGAACTAAGTTAGAAATAAATCACAACAAGTGGGCGCCTCGACGGCCGAGAAAACTTATTGGTGCCGGACTATCAAACACTAATAGTCCTAATGTTCAACCGAAGCAACACAATAACACCAGTAGATGGACCTACCTCCACCCGGGCAGCACATGGCAGTGTAATAATTAATAAAGTATCGGTGAAGTTTCCAATCAGAGGTCGAATCGCATTTCAGTGTCTCTGGGTTGTGTACCGACATTTGACGGTTTAACACTGTTGCTGCCGCTATAGAGAGTGGCAAATATGATACAAACGCAGTTTTGCAAAAAGTTTCTCGTGAATTACGGAAAATGTATTTTTTTTTTGCGGATGAGCAGGTTTAAAATGCCTAATGCATCATCAAAGCTACCGTCACAGCAATGGTATGTCAGGCGGCTAGAAAACTGCCACTCGTTTGCAATCGTCGCCAACCCTGGATCCGCTTTGCATTACTTCGTACTGAAGTTCCATCTGTGCTTGTGCCTTCGTCCAGGTCCTGCTTTTTCATGCGGAGAATTTTTTCCGCGAAACCACTGGGGATTACTTCAGAGTGGCGTTCCATCTTCCTCATTACAAGGCCTTTCCTCGCTGATTAGCATCTTGTCGATTACATTTTCACTGGTTATGTGACCGACTGTAATCTCTGATTTTCGACGCTCTTGTTCCCAACGCATGCATTGGAAAAAGGTGTGTTCTTCGGCTGCGTCACCTTATATGCATGTGGGGTGTTGGCATTTCCCTATTTCGAATATTTATTTGAAATACCCGTATCCCGAAAGGATTTGGGTTGCATGAAAATTGACTTCACCGAAGTTCCTGCTGTACCATGTAGTAACGTCATTTATTAGCCTGGCCGTCCATCTGCCACATGTTTCGTTTTTCCAGCAGTCTTGCCATAGCCCTATTGTTTCGTCCTTTATTTCGCGCGCTGCAAATTTGCGTACCTCTTTATCCATCCTCTCGTTCTTTTATATTTTTCCATTTTTTCGCCCCTCTCACAGGCTAGTAAATCTATCGGTATTGAACCGCTTATCATTTGAACAGTTGGCCCTGATATTGTGCGGTAGACAGACACCACTCTCAAAGCTGCCGTTCGTTGTACCGATGCTAGGATTTCCCACCGGTGATTTGCCTTTCTTGCATTTGTCCACAGTTGAGCTCCGTATAAAAAAACGAAAACGAAATACATCATTATTTCCCATTTCCTTTCGATTAGATCCCCTATGTTCGCCATCAGTCTACTAAGAAGGGATGGCATCTTGGCGGCTTTCTCTGCTGCATGTTTTATTTGAGCCCAGAAAGTTAGACTTGGATCCAGTCGTATCCGTAGGTACTTTAAAACCTTTTTTGTGATTAGCGTATTTTCAAAAGTTTGCTAGCTTCTAACAGGATGTGTTTCTTGGTTAGAAATATTGGCTCCGTTTTCTCTGGCTAATTTGAGGTCACGTGATGACTTGGTTAACTTTTCTACGAGTTCGTTCCATGGTTGTGAGGACTACGGCGATATCGGCTTCGTATACGATTAGAAAGGTGCTATCGGGCATTTCTATATTGAATGTCTCCTCATAACTTATGTTCCAAAAATCGGGACTGAGAATTGATCATTGTGTCGCTGTGGTCACATCCACGCTATACGCTTTAACAAAATTGGGAAATATTGAAAACCTATTTTCAAAGTGGTGAGTCTTCTTCTTTTTCCGCGGTTATAGTAAATGGCGAGCGTTACCGTGACTTGCCCAACCAGTTTTTGTTTCCAAAAATTGACGAGGATGACATGGACGACATTTGGTTTCAACAGGACGGTGCAACTTGTCACACTGCCAAAGTTACACTCGAACTTTTGGCAACCGTTTTTGAATTCCGATATCAATTGGCCGACTAGGAGCTGTGATTTAAGCCCGTTGGACTATTTTTTGTGGGGAGCCGTTAAGGAAAAATGCTATGCGAACCATCCAGAGACGATTGATGCTTTAAGGCACGAAATCGAAGTTGCCATTCATGAAATTGAAGCCCAAACAATCGAAAATGTGCTTAAAATTGGGTTGATCGAATGGCTTACTGTGAAGTCAGTCGTGACAGTCATTTGAACGATATTCATAAATTATTCATAAATGACAATGTTCAATCTTCAAAATAAAAAAAAGTTTCAAAAAATGTTGATTAGTTTTTTTTATAGCCGATTCAAAAAGCAAATTTTACATGGCCCACCCTATATAAAGGGTGGTGAAGTTTCAAGGGCCAGTGTTGATTTTGAATAAAATACAATTTTTTAGGAAAATATTGTAATTTCTCTTTATTATGATAATATTGGTATGGCTCAATTACGTATGGAACAAAATATCGACCAAATGGCTTCGGCCTCGGCGGCACACCTCATCTGATGGTCCAAATTTCGATGATGCTGAGGCATAATGTAGGTTCTATGCCGTTAATGTGCCGAATTATCTCATCCTTTAGCTCTTGAATTGTTGCTGGCTTATCCACGTACACCTTTTCTTTCAAATAACCCCAAAGAAAGAAGTCCAACGGTGTCAAATCACATGATCTTGGCCGGCCAATTGACATCGCCGCGACGTGAGATTATTCGGTCATCAAATTTTTCGCGTTCCGTTAGCTGTGTGCCAAGTGGCGCCGTCCTGTTGAAACCACACATCGTCCACATCCTTATCTTCCAATTCGTGCCATAAAAAGTTCGTTATCATCTCACGATAGCGAACACTATTCACAGTAACTGCCAGATCGGTCTCATTTTGGAAAAAATACGGTCCAATGATGCCGCCGGCCCATAAACCGCACCAAACAGTCACTCTTTGTGGGTGCATTGGTTTTTCGGCAATCATTCTTGGATTATCATTCGCCCAAATGCGGCAATTCTGCTTATTGACAAATCCACTGAGGTTGAAATGTGCCCCATCATTGAAGATGATTTTCTTCGAAGTGCGCGATATGCATTTTGATTTGAACGCCCGTTTTCATAATAAGCCTGAATAACTTTAACGCGTTGCTCGATTGTGTACCTTTCCATTGTTCAAATTGAGTTAGCCTGAAATTGAAAAATGTCAAATGCAATGCAGAAAGAAACTTGACGTTTAGGTGTGGTTCACATTCAACATCGGTCCTTGAAATTTAACCACCCTTTATATATAGCACAGGACAGCCGATCGTCTAGCATACCATCACCAACGTTTCTTTGCGACTTGAGAACTTGGCTGCGGTTAAGTTATAAGTGCGGAAAAAGAGACGATTTATAAAAATGCCACTCAATTGTAACGTAACGGTAACGTAGAGTCCACTATCGGAAGTATTACGCAGAGTAATTTTGAGTTATTCACAATGAGCATTTTTCGTTTTTGACAGCATAAGACATCCCCCATAAATATTTGAGCAATATTGCTGAAATAAAAGTTCTTGGCCTCTTTTCGTACCACCTATTAGCTTGGAAGCCAACAAGACTGTGGTAAAAACGATACACTGTGAAAACTATTTATTTGATTTGTGTTAACTTTATTTTATTTTTGAAAATAAACGTCGTGCAATTGGACCACCCATTATGTGTGGAGGAGGCTATTTATTGACACATCGTTTGTGAATCCAATTCTGTAGGCAACATATACATATAGTACGAGTACTTTATTCATTGTTTCGTATTACATAAGGTTACTATATTTTTTGCTTAATTATATATTTTCGCTTGCACTTGCAATGTTGGTAAACTTAAATTTTTATAGAATTCAAAGTAAAACATTACAAAAATATTTTCCATTAATTTACTTGTACTCAAACGAACTAAATATTTTTCAGATTAATTTTAAGAAAGGCAAATATGTAACCTTAGCTGCTGCATGTAAAATAGCATAAATTAAAAAAAAGATACATATGTGCTCGTATGTATTAAACTAAAAACTACGTCTTATGAAACAACTAATGAATGCATGAAATAAAATCATATGTATGAAAATATATGTATTCTTAAAAAATGAAGTTGGCAAAATGGGCGGTATGGGCGGCATGGGTAGCACTAGACACATGAACTATATTTATGTAATATTTAAATTGTGCATACTTATGTCAGAGGTTAGAGGGCAGTCGATACAAAATGACATCGGATGACGAGTACCGTTGTCGATATTCGTTATGAATTGAATGAAATAAACCGAGAGCATCAGCTTTGTTCATTAAAGCGCTCATACACCACACCGGCCTGCTGACGCCATCCAGTGATTGTCCTAGTCGATTGATCATGTATGTGCTTGTGCCAGCCGCTGGGGCAATATCAAAACAAGTTTGATATTTTTATGATTGTACAAGCATGCGGATACCGTGTTTTCACGCTCTTTCACGAGCGCTTCACCCAAACACGTTTTTTTCTTCCTATCTTTTTCCATTCTCTCTGCAAGGCAATACGAATTGCCACACAAATTTCGTCTTTATTCATAACGATCTCATATTTTAAAATTATCACGCGACATTTGCTGCAATGAAGACCAGCTGTCACTGTTGTATTGTGTGTCGCTCCATTAAACCACAGCGCACAGAATACAATAGGTGGCGCCTTCCGACAACCGCCACTTTAATTTTCGCAGTTTTGACAACGGGTTAACGCCATTAAAGCAAAAAAACAAACCTATGTTTAATAATTACTTGTTTTCAAATATTCAGTAAACGGCTTGATGGATATTGTTAATTGAAGGTTTGTTATTTTTAAATTAAAAAATAATAATAAACATGAAAAATTGATAGAATTCCAATGAGCCAATATTTTATAATTATATATGTGTGTGTGTATAATTTCTTGTGTTTGACAGTTTCCACATACTTTCTTATTATTCTTCCTCTTCTTTTCGTTTGTTTATTTCCTGTAGTGACGTCACGGCGCAAGGGAAGACGCAATTCTGTATCGTATCATTCTTGACATATGAACAGCATTGCTTCTAAAAACAACTTAAATGTCATAGTCATTGCGTCATTGTGTTTTAGACTAAATAACGATTTCAAATCGAGTTTCGAACAATAGTACCTTATCCGACCCCAGAGTTGTGCTTGTCTTTTATTGTAATACCAAACGAAAGATGCCACGTCGAAACATTTACAATGGCGGAAGTAAAATTATATTGTAATAAAATAATGCACTAGCTTGCCCATTTGAAACAAGTTGGATTTTATAAATTTTTGCTAAACATTAGTGTTCAACTTTTTTCGTACTATTCGAAATTATTCTAACAAGTCGAGTCGACTATATATATTATATATACATATATGTATATATATATATATATATGGGGCATTCTTTCTGAACGTGAGACCCCCTGCCCCCAGAATAGATTTTGACGAAAAGAGGTCTATGAGGGCTTAAAATGTAGGTAATTATGTTTACTTTCGAAAGCAAAGTGGCACTTCTTGAAATTCAAAATGGCGGATCCAATATGGCGGATTCAATATGGCGCAATTTTGCAGTTCGTGCATCAGATTTATGCTATGAACTGAATCATAATTGAATGATAAAAAATGTGATGAATAATCAGTGACCAATAAAAATAAATAATCTTGGAAATATGTAAAATTAAATCCAATGCAACAATTTTACTTAAAAATAAATAAAGAAAACACGAAATAGCATAAATCTGATGCACGAACTGCAAAATTGCGCCTTATTGAATCCGCCATATTGGATCCGCCATTTTGAATTTCAAGAAGTGCCACTTTGCTTTCGAAAGTAAACATAATTACCTACATTTTAAGCCCTCATAGACCTCTTTTCGTCAAAATCTATTCTGGGGGCAGGGGGTCTCACGTTCAGAAAGAATGCCCCATATATATATTAGATCATTGACGAGAGATTTACTCGTATATTCATATACATTTACGGGGACATATTTCATTTTGAACAATTTCATTATTCTTTAAGTTTTTTCTGGTGTTTCTGTATTTGTCTTCTTGATATTGTTTTATATATGTGCAATCATTACTAATATTCGAATGGATATAAACTGCTAAATACGTTCATGCTTCTATCTGTAGCAGTATAGCTCATTATCCAACTGTCTTACTAATGAGTTGTTGATGAGCTGCATATTTTGTAGTTAAGGGTATAGTAACTTTTTGCATTTTTAAACACAAATGATTTACTCTGCTGCTTACATTGCTAATACTTTACTACTCATAATAACTACAATCAGTTACTTGAGCTGTCGCTTACCCCACATCTGCGCCTTCGACAAAATATGTCTTAACATCTGTCAAACTTCTGTTTTGAATTTGTTTCATATAGACAACTTATATTTTACTTTCAAAATGGCATCAAGCAATTCAGATCGCTGTATTCGCGCATGCTAATGACGGTGTAAAATTAAAATTGAGTTGTTTAACTACCAAATACAGGCTGAATATTATAACAGTGTTGGCAAGAAATTCGAATAGTTTAGACAGACGGCGGCATTAATCTGGATTACCAGCGCAATTAATTTATATTCAAATTGTAGTGTGACAATGCAGATTAGTGAACAGCTGATTTGATTATTCGATAGCTTTGTTTTGACTGGAAGCCACAAATTCGGGTATCAGTTGACCTGATACTAAGAAATAATTATTTATTTAAAAAAATCTTACATTGCAATTTTTCAAACCACTCCGAAATATCAAAATAGTGTAATTTCAGATCAGTGAACAGCTGATTTGCTTATTCGATAGTTTTGTCAGTAAAAGACGGACCGCAGACAACGAATTAGGGTATCAGTTGACCTGATACTAAGAAATAATTATTTATTTAAAAAAAATCTAAACTGGCATTTTCTCAAGCTGCTCCAAAATATCAAAACAATGAATGTAATTTCGAACGTTTTAGTGCAAACTAGTATTGCATCCAGTCTTGCTTGTTCTTCTCTTTAAAAATGTCATTATTTTTCACTCACTGTAGATATTAACTGTCATTTTTCGGCAATTTTGCCATCAAAATTTCCCCTAATCCACTTAAATTATAATTAAGAATAGTTGTCAGTCCGCATTAGTTGCACTTAATTCCTGCGTAAATTCCGAATTAAGTCGTTAATACCAGTTAACGCCACCGCCCGTCTAGGCTATAAGACAGATAAGTTTTAACAGTAAAATTCGTGATCTTCCCTAACATATCTGTTATAACAGAGATTTTTCAACATAATATGTAGAAGATGCAGATGCAGAGTTATGTGGGCCACAAACACACAACAGATCATAACAATCGGTTGAATCGGTCAACGATTTTCATTTCACGTTCTTCGCTGCCGTGTAAACATAGAGCACGGGATGAAAATAATTGCCATGTATAGTGTTTATTATGAATGCTACCATCTTTCGCTCATGTGTACACTACTCCCACTCAAAAGAAATGACAAAGATTGACAAAGATCGCCAACTTCGCCACACGTGCAACCGATTGCAAGAAAAAGAAACATTTTTATCAACTTTCAATCTGTTGCAAACCACTTCACTACCCACATGTCGATCTGTTGGATCAGCAAACAAATGTTATGATTTGTTGCGTGTTTGTGGCCCGTTTCTTGAACATTAAATGTTCATTTTTCGAAGTCTTACAATTATTAAACATTTTACTCTCCTGCTTCATGCTTAATTTTCATATTAACTGCTTTCACAAAATAAATACTTATGTATACAGTACATGAAGTCAGAGTATATCAATATTTGTAGAAAAATAGGTTATCTTCACATTAATAATTTTCGTATATGTGGTGTAAAAATCGTTCATTTTCTGTTACTGATCACAAGCATCAAAATCAACAAAAACAAATTACAAACAAAATACTTTCGTGTTTACAATAATGCTTTTGTAGGTAATTTAGCGTAAATATATGTACTCGTATGTAGCTAAACACAAAATTAAATGAATGCTTAAGAATTACAACACATTTTGCGTTCAACGACTTACTTCATTTCCCATTTCTATTTAACTGTTAATTTTTAAGTAATTGTAGTCATCACAAGGACTATAATGTTAATTAACGAATGTTGATATTTCATTTTCAGTTGGTTCAAGAACCATAGAATGTTAATATTCATTGTTTCGTTCTTATAACAGCATAAACACTCCCCATAAATGTTTGGGGAATGCTGCTGGAGTGACAGTCATTGGCATAGTATAAATCCGCGTCGTTCCGTTAACGGAGAACGGACAGTCGCAGTTTGATGTTGGTGAATGGTTCTTTTCTGGGTTGTGAGCAAGTTGTGTGTGATTGGTAGTCTGCCCTTTCAGAGGAATAGTCATTTGTTGCTTTACGAGGAGTATCAAGGAAGCTTTGAAAGTCAATTAATAAGTAATAAGGCTTATCCAGTTCGAGTTTCGACGAGTCTTCACAATTGCCCTTTTTTTTTTTTTGAAATTTTCATCTGTGGTTCATTGCAGCGCTTTTCATTTATTATCAACATTACTAGCACACAATCTTTTTATACACATTTGTACGCATACGTGTGTGCAGATTATAACGGATATTTGTATATATGTATGTAAATACTGTTAACCGCTAAATACCAGCAATGAATAATCCCGCTCTAATTTTTTGTTTGTTTCTGATCAATACCGTTGGGTAACAAGCTTAATTATCTACAAGTGGTTGAACAGTTATGCTGTGTGTATAAATAGTAGATGTTGTTGTGGTAGTTGTTGAAGTGAGAAACGTTGCTGAACTACAACTATGTGGCTGTCATTGACGTGGTTGCACGATAGGGCCATGCTCCCGATAGGTCTTGAGCTTCGTCTCCATCGCCTGCAAAAGGAAAAGAAAGTTTTGACAGAGAATCGTTAATTACAAGAGAACCTAAATCATTTTGGGAGAGAATATTTCATTTTAGGACCAGATAACACTGTGCTCGAAATTTCATGTTTTTTTTTTTTTGCAAAAAGTTTCGAGAGGGACCTTCTAAGTTCAATGGCGTCCTCCGTTTTGTCAGGTTGGCTCCAGTTTGCGAGATAACGGTATTTGAGAATGGAGCTTGGGCCCCTGAAAGCTCATTTAGAGCATCATATCTCGCCCATTTACTGCAATAGTGTAATAATCCACAAAATCCAAGGGAAAATTTTTCGAAAACTGGAGTCAATCTGGCAAAACGGAGACCGCTGCTAAATTTAGAAGACCGCAATTATGTAAGATTTTTGATCAAAACCTTTGCCAAATTCTGGACTTGCACAGTCTAAATAATTATGGAGGAAATAATTAATTTTGTGAAAATAGTTTATTGGAGAGAATAGTTAATTTTTGGATGATAATAAATTTTGGAAGAGAATATTTAATTTTGGAAAGAGACAATTAATTATTAGGATTTTCTAAGGATAAATGAGTGTCAAAGTTTGAGAACTTAATTACAGTTTCCAAGTCAAGCTAAAACATCACTTAAAAATCCCACAACATTCGGATCAAGACTACCGGAAAGACTCAGACTTACATACCGCCGGGGTCCCTCTGGTGGTATTCCGAAAAAGTGTGTTTTTTTATTCTTAAAAACAACAAAAAATATCCTGTTTTGACCTATTAATAGCAAACACTAAAAGTCCTGGATGATGCTACTAGCCCCGGTTGGGATTGGAACCCTGGATGGTCCTACATCGGCCGTGTAAAAGTTGTTGTTGTTGTTGTTGTAGCAGTAGCTCTGTCCTGTCAGTGTAGTGCAATCACCTGTCGTCTTCGTCAGTCTCATCTAACGCTAGGCCCAAGAAACTTACTGTTTCGGCAGGTTGAGTCCAGAGGAAGAGGAGTGTTAGAAGAGTGGGTTTGATGGGGTATGTGAAAAGGTGGTTAATGTCGTGCCGGGTGCCTTCACATGTCGGACATATGTTTAGTCTGGCGGGGTCGATCCTTGGCCTACTAATTTTACACTTACTTTTACATTTTTCCAATAAGTCATTAATCAGTCAAGCCTGATAAAAAAAAGTTTAAAATTTTTATAGATTTTTGGAATTTTTTAAAATTTTGTGAATTTTTTACAATGTTTGGAACTTTAATTTCCTAGGTTTTTGTTAAACAATGAAACATATCTTTATAGAAAATTAACGAGATAATTGAAAATGCTTCTTCTCATGTATCCAGGATGTTTGGAACTGACCAATATTGCTTTCAACAAGTTGCTGCCCCGGCTCATAGGTGCAAGGATAACATGCCTGGTTTTTATCGGTAGATGAATAGCCTCCATATTCCAGATGAGAATTCTTTGGATTTCTGCATATGGAATTACATAATGGGGAAATTAGCAAATACATCTCTTAAGCGGACACCTAAGGGACTGGCATATTTGTTATGAGGGAGTTATCTGCTCAAGAAAAAATGCTTAAGGATTTGTGGTATGTACTAAAAAAAGTGTCCACTTATGGGAGGTGTCCGCTAGGAGAGAGTACAGTATATATGAAAAAAAACGGGTACTGTCTCATGTCAAAAACCAACAATTTTAACTGAGTGAGAATTCGTAATATGACTTGTAGTATACTTTGCGACCGATACTTACGACACCCTTGTGAATACCCCAATAAAAGGCGAAAGGTTTAAATTGAAACATACATAAAACAAGCTTTCGGTTCAAATTTGATTTACTTTTGTCTTATTTTCCAAAAATTGGGAGCGACTGTTTTTAGGACCCACGCTGTATTTTCTGAATTCGAATAGTAATTTTTGATTTAAAAAAACCCAATCGTCCAAATGTTTCGAAAACTATTGCATACAGTTTAAAGAAATATTGGATGTCGATGAAACTGCATCAAATTCTCGCTGGATTCTTGCCAAGATAACAGAAACAAACTATTGATGCCAGTGATATTCTGTTCACTAGACAGGGCTAGTTTACTGGGCGACAGCCCTTGGGCGAGAAAAACCCGAGTCATTCCGGCAGCGTAGAACCGGCTGTCATCTAACACCTCTCTCCCTCTGGACCGAACCAGTCGAAGCAGCATGTTTCCTGGGCCTACCTTTAGATGAGCCAGACGAAGACGACCGGTGATATACCTTACACTGGCGGGGCTTCTATTACTGCTACAACAACAACAGCAATTAATGCCAGTGATCGTCCATCATCCCACACAACGAAATGTTCAACTTTTGCAATTACGCCCTGGTCTTTGAGCGTATAAAAGCTAACGTCAACGTAGAAAGCGGTATTAATCGCAAATGAAAAATATAATAAAAAAAGATTAAAACAAAAAATTAAAAAAAAGTAGCCTTTGAAATCGCCGACGCAGGGAGGATATTGCCTACGTATGTATCTAACTGCTTAATACAGCATACTGATCTACGGAGGAAGCTATGCTTGAATTTGTGTTTTTGAGGCATTGCTTAAGCAAAATTCCAAACCAAAGTCATTCCCCTTATCTACTTAGTCTTGCCATATATTCTGTGACAAATTTTGCAATGAATACGGCGAAAATTCGTACAAAAAAATTCTGTTATTTTTGCTTTTGTTGGTATGCATTGTCGACTCATAAATTATACTTAGTTTCGTGGCAAATTTCGCTTGTGAACAAGAGAGTGGGGAGCTAAGGAAGATCGCATTGCAAAAGTGTGGTAAAACTGCAAGACAGATTTATAAATGGCTGAGAAATCGAGAATATTTGTTTACCGCCCGACCAAACGTTTTTTCCACATGTCTGAAGTGACAGACAGAAAAAGAAGTGGTCGTTGTCGCGTGGCGAGCAGCCCCTTAGTATCCCTTAGAAAATCATGTCCATTAATGTATCGACGAGATCCATGCCAAGACTAATTAGAGATGATCTCCACGTGAAAGCCTTCCGAGGCTCAACTGGGCATCTTTTGACAAGGCGTTTGAAGAAAATTAGACTCGACAGATGCAAGCAGCTTCTTCGGTGTCACGAGGTCAACGGCCACGAAAATATTATTTTTACTGATGAGAAAAATTTCACTGTTGAAGAAGTTTTTAAAGAGCAAAACGACAAAATCTATGCTAAAACTTAAAAAAAAAACGGGTTAAGACCGGGGCAAAAGTGTACCAGGAGGATGTTTTAGAAGGCATGGTGAAGCAGTTGAGCAGTACTCTCTTTAATGGGGAGCGTTGGATCTTCCAGGAAGGTTCCGATCCCGTCCATAAGGCAAAAATCATCCAGCAATGGCTAAAAAACAATATTCCTGGGTTCATAGCCGCAGAAGATTGGCCCTCTGGTAGTCCAGATCTGAGTCCATTGGACTACAGTTTGTGCTCAGAATTGGAGAGCATGGCCTGTCGAAGACCTCACAGAAATTTGGAGGGTCTCAAACAATCTTTGGTTCGAGCAGCGACGTCAATATCCATGGAAACCGTACGTGCTGCAATAGCTGAATGGCCTTATCGTTTGACGGCTTCTGTAAAAGCAAATGGTGACCATTTCGAATGAAAAAATTAAAAAGTTTTTCTTTAATATTTACATGATCAAATAAAACTTACTTCATTAAAAAAAGTGTTATAATTTCATATCTATAACGGACTTAACTTGTAACAGAACTTATGGCAGGACTAAGCATACAACAAGTCGAAATTCCACGGAATTTAGAAATTTCGGGCACTCAGCTTTGCATTCATCAAAAATAATAGGAAATGAATATAATTAATTAAATGATTGAATTACCAAAAATTCTATATAAAACATTTATTGTACCAAAAATGTATTAAATGCATTATGAATATGGAAAAATGAAAAAAAAAACTACAAAAACAAAACAAAATAAAAAATACACCAAAATGTAAAGACCTTATTTTAGTTCATTCGCTTTCGAAATGTTTGAATTTGTTGCAGGTAACGGCGTTTTAGTTGAATTTGGGAAATTTCCACTTCCTCCACTCATGCGCTCTGCAAAGCGCTTAAAAATATTTGAACCGAAATTTAGACTCGAGTTACTACGACTTGCGATGCGTCGCAAGGAAACTTCAGAAACGTCTGCATCGTACTCGGCGTAAGAGGTGTTGGTGGAAGTGGAAGAGGAGGTCACAGCAGCATTTGTATCGACGGAGTTAGTGCTGCCAAATGTGCTCGTAAAACTCCGTCTAAGGCGGCCTACACTACCGGCCACAGGTGTGGAAGCACAGCTGCTTGTAGAATTGGCAGAAGCAATGGAACGATCACAGATACAACGAAACCTTTCACATTGAGGGCATAAAAGCGCCTTATCCAACTAAAAAAAAAGACACAGAAACTATGATGCGGCATTGCGTGGTTTTAAGCATATTGAGAGTAAAAAGTAATGTTAGCGTTTTCCAATGGTCAGTGGGATAGTAAGAAGTGAAGAGTGAACGGAAACAAAAATTATTGGATGCAATACAAACTGTTAGTACAGAACGAATGTGTTTCGCATAGTAGATCTTTCGGACTTGAATAAAGAAAACATTTGTGTTAGCATACTTGCAAGCGTACATATTACTTTACTATAAGTACATTGAACGGATTATAAACTATGAAACCATTAAGGTATATAATCAGACATAAGTAGTTCGAACTTACATTCAATTTCCGAAGCATATCCGCAACAATGTTTAGAGCAGTTGTACGAGAACCGGGCGTCATTGCGTTGCCATTGAGTAAATTAGTTGAATCTGAAAGGGGTTTTTCTAAAATTGAGTTATAGGCACATATTCATACACAATTTAATACTACGTACATATAAAATAGTATTACAATAAATTGAAAATTCATGCCTACGGACACACACAAACAGCACAACTACTTTTTCGTTTAGCTTCTGTACTTAGCTTGAGATGTAAAATAACTTATGGAAGCAGTCAAATAATATGCATTTAATCAATCTTGTACAAAGAATAAAAGATAAAATATGTGGTTATTTCCAATTGTTATTACATTTGAGCAGTGTTGCTTAAAAACTAAATAAAGTAATGAAGATAAAACTTTCATATTTTCACATAAAGATGGATTTTTTACGTTACATCACAAATCAGATAAATCTTCGAACTTTATAAATATTCGGTTTCGGAGCTATCATTAATCGTAAATTATGTATATTGTCATTTACAGTATTATACTTAAAAGTAGCCGAACATGTTTGTGTGTTTCAGCTTTAAGAAATTGGTATTTGTTAACTCTGTCTTATTTTTGATCTTTTTAATTTGGATTTTGCTGTAAACTTTATGAATTTTATGCCACATTTCCTAGATCGTAAAACACCTAATATCTTACTTTTTAAAGAATGATGTTCACCATAATTGGGTATAACTGTTGTGCTGTTATTTAAATTATTTGTAAGGCTGGTATTGCTGAGGCTAGTCTTATTCAGACTGGTATTATTGGGGCTGATGGTATCATGCGTAATGTCACTGTCCTTTACAGCGCCAATTGGTACAACTGTGGACAGTGTTGTCGATTCTGATAAGTTACTAACTGAACCATTTAACGGGTTACGCGTTTTTACATTCAGTTCTTGTTTTAAGTCTGAAACGATAAAATACATAAGTTAATGAAATATCTAATTTATTAATATAATAAATGATGTGTTTTAACTTGAGCGCTTTTCGCAAGATAAATTCTTTTTTTTTTTGTCCTTGTTCTTGTAATAACATAAAACATTCCGCATTAAATTGTATGCCCTGCTTTTGGAGTAAAGTCCTGCGGGGACCGGAAACGAGAACCCGACTGGCGTGGTATTCGATAGTTAAGGGCATTTTACATGCCGAAAATGGCATGGATATACTGAAAAATGGTTAGACATGTCAAAGCTCCTAAGCTAAGCTTTCAATGCCCGAAGGGGAGAAATCTATGAACCGAAACGGTTACCTCGACAATCGGTTCTAAAGTGTTTTCCAATAAAAGGTGTTATTTTGATATTCAAAGAAAAGTTTTATATTTTAATAGAAATGATCGGATGTTTATTTCATTATAAAGAGGAAGGTATGCCGGTAATAGTGGAAAATAACATCAGGGAAAATAACCACCACGACCATGCTTACAGGACAATATCCTTTTCATGAAATTTTCCATAACCGAATTGCAAAGTGGCTGCCCTATGTCTTCGATAGCCTCACGAACCCATCTCTGAGGTCTTGAATCGACCCTGGGCTGTTGGCGTAGGCCTGCTCTTTCATGTGGCCCCAAAGAAAAAAATTACAAGGTGTTAAATCACAAGATCTCGATGGTCAATTGTGATCACCTCTTCAAGAGATAACACGGTCCGAAAACTTTTCCGGTAAAAGTCAAAGGTTTCGTTGTTTGTGTGGCACGTAGCGCCATCTTGTTGAAAATAAACGTTGTCCAGATCAATACCATCCAATTCCAGTCATAAATAATCATCTATAACATCAAAAACAACAACAACGTTACCGAAACGATACGTATGTAAGTTTGCATAATCAGCAAAGACATGCTACTTTTATGGTAGAATGCTACCAAAAACTCAGTGATTTAAGTGAATTGCGAAAAGCGCGTGAATTCAATATTCACATATTTATAAATTAAAATCAGTATTCGTCCCCATTTTACCTCTTGTTTCATCCATGAGTCTTTGTAGCTTCTCTTGCAGCATTTCCTTTTCATCCATCTCCATTTCAAGAAGTGCATTTTTTTCATAAGCTTTATCCAACATTCTTTCAAAGTCTGCAATGCTTTCGTTGAGTATACGATGTGCCCTTTCGAGATCATCGTTCTTTTGTTCCAACTGTCGCAGGTAAACTTTCAGAGTATCTCGCTCATTTTTCAAATTTTCCAATTGTCTCTCTGTATTGGCTAATTCAATGCCATGGGACTGTAATTTGAGCTGAAACAATAATCTTCCAATATAAAAGCAATACATTTTGCAATGATTCCATCGCATACCTTTAAGGATTCATTTTCCTTCTCAAGTGAAGAAAGTGTCAATCTGAGATCTTTGATTATACCCTGTTTTTGATCAAGTGTAGCATCCATTTCCGCCTCCATCTGTCGTGACTGTTCCACGTACTCGTCGTATTCCTGTTTCACATCTGTCCATCTAAAAATTAAATATACGTTAATAAGATAAACCTAATAAATATGTTAAAAAATACGCCTACTCTTTGTGATAAAGTTTTGCGCGTTCTTTCCAATACCGACATTCATCCTCAACACTGTTGAACATTGGAGGAGACTCCATCACTGGCTATGAAGCTGCAAAACAGGCTGTGCGTTTTTATATTTAATCAGAAAGACTAGTTGGAGCCTCCCCTATATTTTTTTTGTAGCTTTCGGTTGCTTTCTACACGCATATGTTGTCTGAATAGCCACTTTCACACTATTTGACGTTCTTGCTCAGTTGTTCTTTATCAACAATTTTTCTAAAAAAAAAAATTGTTCAAGTTCTTTTCACTCCGCTATTAATATTATTAAATACACATTTCTGAAATTAAAATAATTTGCGAAAAATCAATTAGTTAACAAGTGTGCGAAAATCTGAATTTCCCTCAATTTGATTTGTCCCCACTAGTTATATTGTATACTTTCTGTGTTTGTATTTTTCCTAAGCCAACGACGGCGTCGGCGCTGGCGTAACATCGACATCGACGACTGCGGAAGAGTTCGAACGACGAAGGCTGGATGTCCAATGAAATCATCGTCGACTTTTTCAAAACTAGTTTTCCCACTTTATACTTACAAAACCCCTTATGAACTGTTTGAAAATGCGAAACTTTATACGATACTTACATTTTGAAAAAAGCTTTTTTTAAATACAGCAGGCTTGTGTTCAGAAAATACTCAAAATAAAAGTGCGTCAGAATTCGTTAAATATTGTGTTTGCACCAAAATGCCAAAACTGTAGTTCAGTATTGCCAGATTAAACGTAAATACGGAGTTTTGTCCAAGGCAAATTGAATATCGAAGGTGTCGCCTTCTGAAAACCGATACTGTATTCTTCGCCATTCTGACAAGGCTGGCCTCAAGCAAAAATGGAAGAATACAAGATTGCGCCTTCCGAACTAGCCGTGTCGTAAGAGTCCATGAATGAACAAACAAACGGAGGGGAATTATTGTTTGTGGAGATGAAGGGTATGCAAAAGTAATGGGAACAACAAAACAACACACACACACAAGGCGATCTTGTATTCTATCATTTTTGGTTTTTAAGCATACATATGTATATAAGCAGACATACACGCACATAGGGTATTCAGACCTAAGTTGAACGTGTGAAAGAGTAAACGAAAATTAAAGCAATAAATTGATTCACTAAAGCTAGCAAGTTGTGTTACTTTTAATTTGTGACTTTTAGGTATTTACCAATATTATGATCGAACTCAAAGAAATTATTGGGCGACATTTTATTTGAATATGAAATGTAACAAATTCATAACAATTGGTGCCACACTCTGGATTGTTGAATAAAGTCCCACATCTCATATATTTCATGCTGCTTAACGGATGTACTTTGGATTTGGTTAATAGAACTCTGGGACAGCCGAAGCCGGCGAACATAAACGTGTGAAGAACACTAGTGAGAACTACAAAAGACACGAGGGTTTCAATAAGGGTACTAAATGATTTGAAGCCATCAGTTATTTTGGATAAAGGAGCTGTAAGTGGGACATACTGTAGAAAACTTTGTAAACTGCGATGGACCACAACAGGAAAGTGGAAAATTCCGGGCAGCTTGAAAAAAACTCCCAACTTTATAACGACTTGGTTGCATGAAGTAAGAGGGCTAGAGAGGACGTAAGCTAAAAGTTTGCTGGAGAAATACGGTTGCATATTCCACGGTGATTGTGCACATAAAAGATGCAGAGACAATTCGTCAAGTTCCCTGTCGAGTTTCACTTGCAAAGTGCAAAGAAACAAATCAGATAATCCAAGATATGCATCAACGTGGAGTTAATGGTTCGTAAATAAATCCGCAGAGTTCACCGGCTGTGTTGGTTAAAAAAAGAGATAGTAGCATAGCACCCGGGTTTTTGTAGATTATTGAAAGCAATATGAAGCCACGAAATAAATGCCACTTTCGAACCTTTATCCGGTGCAATATCGTTTTCCACGCTTGATTTAAAAAGTGGTTACTGGCAGGTGGAAATTGAGGATTGCGATCGTGAGAAGGCAGCCTTCAGCACAGGAGATGGGTTGTGTCAGTTTTCCGTGATACCATTCTGATTTGAATCGCACCGCAAACATGTGACTGCCTAATGAAGCGCGTGCTAAGGGGACTCCACTGGAAAATATGTGTGGCCTGTCTAGATGACCCCATCATTACGGGTAAAAATTTCATCGACCATCTGCAATTCTAGCAACTGAAATACCTTCTTTGTGCTGCACCTATGTTAGCTTGAGCCTTTGCTTCACTATGGAACGAAAGAAATATACATATATATATATATATATGTTAGCGTATCCGGTCGCGGAAGAAAAGTTCGTTGTAAATACAGACGTTAGCGCATACGGAACAGGAGGAGTACTGTCACAGATCATCAATGGGCAAGAAAAAATCATTGCATATAATATCAAAGTCTTCGGGAAGTCCGAAATGAATTACTACGTGACCAGACGGGAACTGTTAGCTGTGGTTGAGTGCGTACAAGGCGTTGAGTTAAGAACAGACCATGCAGCATTGAGACGGTTACTCCAGTTGAAGCATCCGGAAGAACAAATTGCCCCATGGATCGAAAAGCTGCAAAATTACGACTTCGAGATTGAGCATTGGAAAGAGGAACAACATGCAAATGTTGATGCACTATCTCGGCGACTTTGGCTTATGGAGTGTAATAGTACGTTCACATATAAGTAGATGAACCAATTTTTCGTGCTTAACTCCCAATCCGTAATTAAAAAGCGAGATTTCCCATACAAAATTTTTCTCCCAAAATCTGAGATTATAAAATAATCGTAGATAATAACCATACTTTTTGACATGAACTCTGTTTTTTCTATGTAATACATCATTATTTTTACGAGTGAAAAAAAAACGTCAAAGTATAAACAAAAGAAAGCAGGTTTGTAGACATAATTCATGAAATGTTGGTTAGGCATCATTAACTATGCGTTTATATAATAGAAAAAAAGCGTGTCTCCTCTTATTACTTATTATAAAATGTAATATCCAATTTCGAATGCGTATTGCTGCTATAATTTTTTGAAACCTCAGTAAACGTCGTTTACGTATTTCCTCCTCCAACTGCTTATTACTAGCAACCAATTGCGCAATTAAATTAGCTATTCCTTCTCCTTGTCTTTTCTTCATATCGTTAATAATAATTAAACAAACTAAAAACACCGAAATAGTCCACCAATATAATTTCGATTTTCATTTTCATTTCAAATTAAACCTTTCACAACAATAGTGACAGCTGATTGTCAATTTTGGTAATCTGCCATATGTGAACGGGTAGGTTAATTTTGTGGACTTATTGGTAATTAATGCATATGTGAACGTACTGTAAGGTTACTAAACCATGTAAGCATACCATTGCCTTTGTTTCTTCAAGCCGTTGCATTGTAATGCAACGCTGTGCAAATCACTTCGCTACTTTTGGGAGGATTTCGACTAGCTCTCAAAAATATTGCAGAAAAATTGGTAAATAAGAATTTAAAAACCTCACGGAAACTAAATAGTCAAAAATAATAGTTCAAGTGTATATAGTTGTAAAAATAAGCCCTTAAATATGTTTATTTTGCCGACAAAACCGGAAAGCAAATTTCACAATTTATGACGGGAATGGAGAACTAGGGAATTAAAACATTTTGACAAACAAAGAATTGGTGAAACATGAAGACAAGAAGTGACGAACATGATATACAAAAAGGAAAAACAACAATAGCAATGAACGCAGTTTTTAGTGCAAGAGGAATATATGTGCGCATATGTATAGTTATTAAATGAAGGGAAATTGAAATCGGCATAGCCAAGCATTCGTATGTCAGTAGTTGCTGATTTAATAGAAATAGGAGTAAGAAGGGGTAGACAATGATGAATTGAACAGCGCAATTGTAAGGGAACTGTAAGGAAAAACGAAGAACTTCCAACCACTGGTTGTGCCGCTATAACGAATTTATTTCTTACATGCATTCAAATGCCATTAAAAGCTGTGGAAAATCCCCATTTCATAACATTTAAATTTGACCTGCTTCAACATTTAAATAATATTCAGAATATATATATTTTATAGTTACAACAGTAATCAGCTGAGAACAAAAAAGGGCACGTAGTTGAACACAAAGAGCTGGAATCGACCAGAAATCATCGGGAGTAGAAACAGCTGAAATAACTTGTAGGCCAGAGTGCAATACAGTGATCGGTAGTTTGATTAAAAATATTGTGAATATCCGGATCAGTGATTCTAAATTTAATTAGGTTTACGTACATCGGATTTATTTGGTGCTGTTATAAATTATGGCTGATCCCGAGAAACAGAGCCTCATTAACAATGAAGAGACCAATAATACGTATACCAATACCCAGCCGGGTGTTGTTACCGGCAGTCTAGGCGACAGCGGCGAGGGAGGCCCTGTTATGTCCGCAGATGCCAATTCAGCCGAAGGTAATTATGTTTAAATAATTTGATATATCTATATGCTATTAATGTAATTAAGTTCATTAAACCCGGTACTGGATGGTAATCTGCGCAGCGTAGATGCTGCACACATAAACAAATTCCAAATGAACTGTAAAAGAAGCGACCACAATGCAGTCATAGAAACCCCATAAGTGTGCAATCGTAGATTTGTTAGAGGTGATAAGGGTGTGGGTGGTGTCAGATTTGTGAATGCTTTTCCTATTGCATGAAGTTATTCAAAATATGTTTTTTTAGTATTTGTTAAGTACAATGGTTAGTTTTGTGCTGCATATACTATGTGTAATCAGCTATTGCTTCATAACTGTGCAACATTTTCTTATGTTGCCTCACAAGTTGAATGCAAAAGCATAATTGTCCATAACCTTTATACTGCACAATTTATATTTTAATATAAAATTTTACAACTTCATTATTACATTATAATTTTACAACTTCATTATAGAAAAGAGTGATTACGAAATGACATATGTAGGTATATATATAATATTTTATATAAATACATAGCTTCATTTGGATGCGCCTTATCACAAAATGTCCTCGTCAATTTATCAATATTCCTTGTTTTGAAATTATCAAAATTAACATGCCCATTGTATATATACTCATAAAAGTGTGGTATCTCACACACTTCGCGTGACTCATTCTTCATGCCCATTGTGAGGTCCAGCTGTTTTGCGAAATGCTATCAGCGTACATTGTTTATATATAAATAATTAATATGTAACGCGAATGCTTCTATAAGCATGAAAAGCAAACGGTGAGCCGCCTGCGATCCTTCCATATTCCTAATGCAATCTGGGTGGTGCAGTATATTCAATTTTTATAGAGCTAGGCCAGACCTTGACCCCGGCTGAGTGGGGTTTATTAAGTGGACATGATGAATGAGAATCTAGTTTGGACACGTTGCTACAACAGCGTTATTGAAATGCGTATAAATGAAGATATTTTTACATGTACCTAGTCTTGCAGCTTTTTATACTCTTTTTAAAATTATATGTGCTTACGCAAACAATTCAAAAGAAACCCGCTGCTTTGAAGACGCAAAACATAAAGCGATAGTCAGTCAGCATTGACATAGATTTCTATCTCTTTTACCAAAGTAATGTACTAAGTTTTCAATGAAGCAATTTCATTCATCCCATACCAACTATTCAGCCAGATACTCATACTCGTATACCCATATTCGTGTGCATTTGCGGTTTGAAACTGTCTCGAGACTCAGTTTTCACATACCATTCGATGCGAATCATCTGCCATGTATTTGTTCTACAGAAAAGGTATAGGATTTATTTGTTCAATAGAGCTCAACATTGTACATCTTTTATTATTACTGCATCTATTATTAATATTACCTATATTTTAGGAGGTGTATCGCAAGCAAATGTACCATTTGTGGGTCCGGATGAAGTGCCACCACCGTATCAGGCCAACACTGGCACCGGTGTGCCAATGGTTACATGTCGCGTATGCCAAAACATGATCGATATCACAACAAAACGAGACCAGCACGTGGTGAAGTGCAGTCATTGCAATGAGGCAACGGTAAGGATAAAAGAAACATTGAATATTGAATCATATATTTAGACTGTCACTTTCTGTTCATCATATTTTTACAGCCAATACGCAATGCTCCTCCAGGCAAGAAGTACGTGCGTTGCCCATGTAATTGTCTGTTGATTTGCAAGAGCTCATCACAGCGTATTGCTTGTCCTCGGCCCAATTGCAAACGTATTATTAATTTAGCACCCAGTCCGGTAACGCCACCCGTACCGGCTATGCCCGGCATGTGCCGTGTTACTTGTGGTCATTGTTCAGATACGTTTTTGGTATGTAACTCACCTTTTTACTGTATTTAAAAGTGCTGCTAGTAAATGCAAATTTTTTTCAGTTTAACACGTTTCACAATGCTCTGGCGCGTTGCCCACATTGCAGGAAAGTATCATCTGTTGGTTCGCGTTTCGCCTGTGGACGAGGTATATTGTTCGCTATACTTGGACTGTTATTCCTAATTGCGGGCATAGGTATTACTGTTGGCACGTATAAATATGCACAGGTAAGGTTTGTTCATTTTTTGCATACAGTCATGTGAAAAATAATTGGGACACTTTCTTTAAAATATTTCAAAACCTAAGTCTGCTTTAATTGTTATTAATGGTCAGAATTAATTATTTAATTTCTTGTACCGTTATCAAAGCGCATATATTTTGCGTCGTTTTATAATTGTTGATCATTTGGTCATGAATATTAAATAACTATATAGTTTATTTGGAAATGTTATAGGTTTTAAATATCTGTAAAGCTTAAAGGTATCAAGGTAAAGGGAAATTTAAAGTATACATATATACGTAGTCCTGCCATAAGTTTTGTTACCAGTTAAGTCCGCTATAGATAGGAAATTATAATACTTTGTTAATGAATTTAGTTTTATTTAATCATGTAAATATTAAAAAAAAATGTTGCTTTTACACAAACCTTCAAACGATAAAGCTGAATGGGCTAGCTTTTGCGGCGCGGACGGTTTCCATGGATATTGACGTCGCTGCTCGAAGTAAAGATTGTTTGAGACTCTCCAAATTTCCGTGAGGTCTTCGATAGGTCATGTTCTCCAATTCTAACCACAAACTGTAGTCCAACGGATTCAGATCTGTAGTTCCAGACGGTGAATGTTCTGCGGCTATGAACCCAGGAATATTGTTTTTTAGCCACTGCTGGGTTTTTGCCTTATGGGCTGGATCGGAATCTTGTTGGAAGATCCAACGCTTTCCATTGAAGAGAGTACTGCTCAACTGCTTCACCATGCCTTCTAAGACATCCTTCGGGTACACTTTTGTCTCGGCCTTAACCCTTTTTTCGCAGAAATGCAGAGATGCAACGCCTTTACAAGACACTCTCCACCAAACCATTACAGAGGCTGGATGGTGGTCACGTTGAACCCTCGGTTAGCATAGATTTTGTCGTTTTGGTTATAAAAACTTCTGCAACAGTGAATTTATTCGCATCTGTGAAAAGAATATTTTCATAGCCGTTAACCGCATGCCACCGAAGAAGCTGCTTGCATCTGTCGACGTGAGGCTTTCATGTGGAGATCATCCCTAATTAGTCTTGGCATGGATCTGATCGATACATTAATGCCGCTGTACATGATTTTCTGCTTTTTAAGGCGATTTCTGCGAATTCTTTCTCGAGCAGCTTTTATGGCTGCACTGGTTCTAATTACTCGAGAACGACCACTTCCTTTCCTGTCTATCACATCAGACGTTTGGGAGAAAAGATTGATCGTGCAGTAAACAATAATTCGCGAAATATTAAGTTTTTTCAGCAATTTGTAAATCTCACTTGCCCTTTTACCATATTTACGTAATGCAATCACTGCAATGCGATTTTCCTTACTTCCCACTCCCTTGTTAACAAGCGAAATTTGTCACGAAACTAGGTATAGTTTATGAGTAGACAATGCATACGAACAATAGCAAAAATAACGGAACATTTTTCTGCGAATTTGTTCTCGCTATATGCATTGTAAAATTTGTCACAGAATTTATGGCAAGACGAAGTATGATAGTATAAATATGAATTCGATATAGGAGATAATTACAAGTGCCATTTATTGAACTATTTTGCACCGTGTCGATGGGTGTTTCCGTAGGACAACAACCCGAAGCACATTTCGAAGCTGGCCAATAAATGGTTCACGGAATTTGAGTGTTTTCTTTTATCATTTTAATAATATTTCAAAATAAAAAAACTACTCAGAAATCATTGTATGTATTGATTTTATTTGTTTTCCTGGGATATTTCGCAATACGTCCCTATTATTTTTCACATGACTGTACATATGTATACCATATGCTTAAATATTTTGCATTGATGCATGATTTGTGTCTCTTACAGGATCACGGTGGTATTATCATTGCATACATCGGTCTATTTATGATTGCAGCCTTTTTATTTGCACGTTCAGTTTACTATTTCCGTTTAAAAGTAAGCGCCATAGATGGTCCAATGTAAGGGCATATTTAGATGTTTTTTTATCATTCCTTTTGATATTAACAAAACAAATAAACACACAACATACACACGTATATTCATATAAAGAACGCCAGAGGGAGGGAAGTACGTTAACAGCAAAAAAAAAAAAATTAGAAAAGAATATATACAGCATATTACAGACCACATTCAAAGAAAATTTAAACGAAAGCAAAATTCACAACACGTGCACTCTAAAATGTATTATTCACGGCGCGAAATAAATATGCAATCGGAGAAAATTGCTTCATAATGAAAAACGAAAATCGTGTGTATGAAATAACTACAATAAACTATTAAAATTTGGGAAAATATGTAAACGTAATGTCAACAAGTAATTAAGTGCTAAGGCATTGCAAATGTTAGCAAAAAGCTATAATATTAAATAAAAAACATGCATTCTATAAACTCTTTGTATAACAGTTAAGGAATGCTCAGCAATTTTGTGGCACTATGAGAAAGCACAAAATGTAGTCTATATTCAATATTATATTAATCAAAATCCAACATTTTATAATGTGTAGACTACTTTTTTATGTGGATAATTCATAGTCTTACAAGCGAGCTCTTCTTCTTTGTTAGGTTAAATGTCGTCCTGTAGCACTCTGCTGTAGAATTTATTTGTAATTGTCCTTTTGTTTTTGCTTACATATTCCCTATTATTACTTCATTATGACTTATGTTTGTTTCTCTCTGTTTATGTTTGTGAAAATTCGTATTCTCTGGCTAAATTACAAAGCTCTGCGCTGAATACATGATAACATATATATATAATCGTATATATATATATATATATCCGCTTCCGTTGCAAATCAATGTAGATTTAAAACCTTACGAATATAAAATAAAAAAATACGTGTTGATAATTTGAACGCATGTAAAGTTGTCTCAACGCTGGTGAACGAAATTTGTTAATTAACCTATAATTATTTGGGCCACTCAACTAAAATAATATTTATAGCAAATAAAAAAAATAGCAGTTAGGAGTCCCTAGTTTCTCAAACGGTTCACGCAAAAAATAAATGAACAAAAGCGGTCAAAGTAGGAAACAAAGCGAATGAACAGGAAAGCAAATCTGATTTCTATGAAAAACATTTAATATTTACAAATACGATTAAATGAAATATTATGGAACTTATACAATTATATTTAGATTATTACGATATACTGTAAATAAATGAAAGTAAAACCAAGGAAAATGTTTGTTATGACAACAAAGGTATCGATACACACATAATATCCACCCAGGAAGCATGGACCAAGGACCAACCGTTTTCACGACAACCGGATTGAAGCTTCAGCAGCATCATAAAAAAAGCGATGTGGATTGTTTTATGTTGTTACAATAACAATGATTAAAGTTTTAGTGCACACCAAACCCGAAGAAAAATTACTTTACAGTTCAAAGTACATTTGAACTGTTCCCACGTCAGTCGGGCCTATGTGAACGGAACGATCAGCATTTCTCGTACATGTATGGGGAATGTTTCTGCTGCTGCAACAACAACAACAAAAATTACTTTATGTCTATTTACTTATTTTTTATTTCGACTAAACGAAGCCCTCTGCATTTGACAAACCACCAGGAGGTAAATTATACACCGGTTTTTTAAGCCAACAATTTCAATAGTATTTAATGCGGTTTTGGTGGAAATACTATCCTCATTCGTGGCGCAAGTAGTGCCCCAACGTTCAGTCTCTGTTGATGTGAGATCTCATTGATAAGCTCTTGCTCTACCTATTCGTCTTCAACCAGTTTTTGGCGTTAATAAATCAATTTTTTCAATGAACCTATATAACATATCTGTAGTATGTCAAGAATTGGTTTTGTCGATGAACTTAACGAAAAATGTGCATGCAAAAGCAACAGCAAAGTTATTGAGCAAGTTGCGCCGCTAGCGAGTATGGATATACCTCATTAAACTGGTATAACTCACTGTCGTACAAACACTTGTAATTTAAGGCAACTCTATACCAGCGTCCCTCATCCATTCGCTACTTGCAAACTCTTGGCGAAAAGGAGAGGCCTATAGAAAATAAAGTAAAATTTTTGACTTGTATAGCAAAAAATAGCACTCTTTATTTATTTTTGGCACTGATTCATATTTATTCACCGCATTTAAAGGGAATTAATAAAAAAAAAATACAATTATTTTGAAAAACAACAACTAAAGCAACAAAAATAAATAACACTATTTCGGCACTGTCAACAAACTGTTTTTACATTTCCTTTTTTCAATTTCTTTAGCATTTGTTGCGCTATTAACTTCGATTTACCGTTATATTTGTTTTGCAATGGTCACTTTGATGCTTTCGTTTTATCATTCGGTGAAAAATGTTTGCTCTATTCGGATTTCAAATTTATATACTACTGCTGTGTTTTTAAAATGCCTGGCGAAATATTGTCTATGATATAACGTAATTATTTTATTATAATTACCACTTGGGTAAAAGTGTTTAGGAATTCTCTGAAATGTTTTCGGTAACGCGTCAGATAGTTCATAATGATATAAATCGAGGGGAAAAAGAGGGTAGATTAAAGCAAAAGCGTGCAGGTGAGCCTAAAACTAAAATTACTGAACGTGCAGAGCGCTTGATGATACGAAAATTGTATTAAAACCCGAGAATTTCCTTGAAAAAACTTACAAAGGAGCTTGACGAAGAGTGTGCTATTGTTGTATCTCATGGAGCAATGCATCAAGCCATACTGCACCACAAATATTCATCCAGCTATCGAATCAAAGAAAATCTGTATTACATGATGGTGCCGGACCGACTAGAGTATGGCCTGAGCCCTTAACAGCTTTACAAAATCGAAATACATATAATTCCCACGGTGAAATTTGGAAAAATTTCAGTTGTGGTTTGGGGATGCATTTCAAGTAAAGGAGTGGGAGACTTTGGCACAATGGACGTCAAGCAATATTTAAATATAGTGAAAAAAAAAACTTAGTCGGTAGAGCTAAAAAAAAGTTTGGGGTTATCACTGAGAATCAAACTAATTTTAAATTTTACCAAGATAACGGTCGAAAGCATACGGAGCATAATGTGCAGATGTGGCTTCTCTACAATTGCGGTTAAGTTGTAAATGCACCAGCCCTGAGGCCCGACATAAACGAGATTGAAAATTTGTGGGTCTTGTTAAAGAAAAGAGTCGCTAAAAGACATCCAAAGAACGCAGCAGCACTAAAAACTGCAATAGTGGAGGAATGGCAGAATATACCGAACGTATACGACGTAAACAAATTAGTCCATTCCATGAAAAAGCGCCTGCAAAATGTTATTGAAGCTAACGGTTATCATACCAACTATTAAATTATAAAAAAAACATCAAAAAACAAGTATTCACTTTATGTATTTAATAAAAAAAAAGCCTGTATTAAAGTTTGTAAAAACAGTTTATTAACAGTGTTGCAATGGTGTGTTATTTGTTTTTGTTGCTTTAGTTGGTGTTTCTCCAAAGAGTTTGAAGTTTCTTTATTATTCCACTTTAAGTGAATAAATATGAATCAGTACAATAAAGAAGACAAAGATAAATAAAGAGTACTATTTTTTGCTATCGAAGTCGAAAAATTGTATTTGTTTTCTATGTCAAAATACATTCTTGACAAACTGTATATACAATTGCTGGTGTGTGTCGTGATGTTTTTCCGCCATTGGAGGGATATGGGGTTTTACGCTGCCTCCGAAAGGCAGATGGTTTTTTATGACTTTTTTCATGCCAGAAATACACTCCGAAACACCTAATAAGTTTCTATTAACGGGTTACGATTCCGGATACTAAAAAAGTAATTGCAATTACTATATAACTCTGAATTTGTAGATTCATCTTCATCCGATATGTTAATATTTCAAACAGCATCAGCACTCAAATGATGGCGTAGTTACATAGTTGAGACGAATATGAAAATTTGTGACTCAATATATTACTAATTTTGTTGTATACGACTTTCGTATTATATATATATATTTTATATTACAGATAGTGGATGTATATTTTATTAGTATACATGTATTATTCGTAAAAAAAAATCCAGAGAAATATAATATTTAATTGAAGATTTCATACCGCTTCATTATTTCACAACGATTTCAGCCGTGCCACCGGGTGGACCGGCTTCGACCAGCGCTTGTTTCACATCATCAATTTTTATATCTTTGCCCTGACAAATTATGTTCAGAAACTCTAAAAATTCCTCAAAATCCAGACGCCACTTCCTTAAGATATCCAATGCAATAGAAGTCAATTAGTTTATAGAAACCTGATATTTTCAATATAAATATACTTAAATTTCATGTAAGCCAGGCCCGTCTCAGTCATAGTGAATACCGTTCTCAGTAGTTTTGCTTGATCTAGCCAAAAATCCATTTGTGACAACAATATGCTCTCATGCACCTCATTATCTAAATCCAAGGCGTTGATATTGTTATTCGCATAGAGCATAAACAGACTTTCGATTGTGTGCTTTTTTTGTTTATTTTCATCATCATCGGCCATAGCTCAAGGGCTGCAAATTTTGTTTTAAATGCATATGCACTATGTTCAGGTGTACGAATAAAAAAAATATACTTTTGAATTTTATATTTTTTTCTTTATGTCATTTGAAACTCGATATTCGTATAACATAATTGTTTTTGTGTTTACCAAGAAAGACGTTGCTATGGGGTGTTCATATGATAGATGCCAGAACTGTTTATGTACATACAATATTCTCGTACATACGCATTATTAGGCTGACTTCCTAAACGTCGGTTGCGTTGCATAAGTATCAGGTGTTTTTTTAAGAGTTTGATATCTTCAAATGATAATACAAAATAGAAATATTGTTGGAATGAATTTTTGTATTGTTATAATTTCGTAGAAAATGTCATGGCATTTATTTTGGAATATAGGCCTCTTCCCTCCCCAGGTGTTAGCAAGTAGCGAATAGATAAAGCAACTGGTATAAATTAACATATATTTGCAACGCGGGAATAAAGCTGCCTTAAATTACATGTGTTTGTAAAATAGTGAGCTATACCAGTCTAATAAAGTACAACCATAGCGCTAGCGACGAATCTTGCGCGATAACTTTGTTGTTGCTTTCGCATGCAAATTTTATGTTAAGTTAGTTGAGCAGAGAGATAGCGAGCAGAGAAGTGACGAATAGAAGAGGCCTTATGATATCTGGTATATGCTGCTATGAGTTCGATCAGCACAATTTTTGACTACTTTTTGCCATAAATCTAGTGGGATGATAATAAATTGATTTTTTTTCATTCAGAGTATTTTTTTGTTTTCAAAGTAAATTTCTACAGTTGGAAAGCGTTGTTCTGCATTAAATGATTTATGATAACTTACAAAACGGTCATATATAAGTAGATTATCTACTTTTCCGTGCTTAACTGCCAATTCGTAATTTGAGATTACCAAATATAAAATGTCTCTCCTGAAGTCTCAGATTACAAAATAATCCTTGATTATAACCATACTTTTTTAAATACAATACTATGTTATCGATAATTATTTTAGCGAATGTAAGGAGAAACATCAAAGTAAGAACTAAATGAAACGGATGCCGGCAATGGTAACAGGTTTGTAAGCATAATTCTAATTAAACTTTTTTTGGATATTATTAATTATGCAGTCATATTATGCCCATTGACGTTTTGGCCTTTATTGCTTATTATAAAATGTAATACAGAATTTCGCATGTGCGATTTCTATGAAGAAAAACCTTTCAAAACAGTTTTGACAGTTTATTGTAAAGGTAATAATATTGTAAGGTAATCTGCCATATGTGAACGGGTAGATTAATTTTGTGGATTTATTGCTGATTGCTGCATATGTGACCGTATTTTTACCCTACCCCACTGAACAAATATGTCAATAAAGTTTGCCATTCCCCTCTGCCAAACCATAGTTATCGATACCGATAATTCTACTGCATCTAAAAAACAACGGATATAACTAGTAAATAAATAAATAAAATAAAATAAAATATTATTTATCATTATTAAGATTCCTGTATACATGTTTTTTTAATATGTTTACTTTTCTCAATGTTGCCACAAAGAATTATTGATTTGATTTTACATATTCTTTATTGATTGGCAAATTAGGTCGATTAAACCTTAGAAAAACGGAAACTCGGGTTGCTTAGTAGCGGCGTATTTTCTTTTGCTTTGTTTTAATTTTTGAACATTAGAAGTCAAGTTGATTTTTTTTCTGTCCACGAATTGTGGAAACCTTATATACTGAAAAACTAGTCCCCGGCAAAAAGAAAAATATATTCAATTTAATTGACTATCTAAGTATAGCATAGTTTAAAGAGATAAGGTTACGACCAGATAAGGTTACGCGTGAGAAAAAAGATACAAAACTACTAATTGTTTAACATATAAATTAGTTTGTGCCCATTTTTAATGCAATAATACTTATCTTCTAGATATCTTATTTGAATTGCTTAGTTCACAGTTTGGAGAACCTAAAAGCATACATATGGCATAAGCTGCACTCTCAGATTCGTAATACTTTGGAAGAAGTGGCAAATGAAGAGTACGGATGACGTCACAGCAATCAGTTGTTCGTATTCGCGCAGCATTTTGCACTATATTTGAATTACATACAAGAGCTACACTAAAATTAAAATTAAATATATCCTAAGTAATACTGGAATTGTCCACTATAACCACTATAGTATTCTAAACCAGCTAATCATAATCTCATCACAGATTACGAATCAGAACTCATGTCTAACTCCATACAAGTATGGAAACATAACTCCATACCTAAGATATAATTTTCAAAGCATGTTTTGTTGGTTTGCGTCTAATTCAAAGCGTATTTTGTTGGGTTTGCGTCTAATTTAATTATTAAGTGGTGGCACTGTGGCTCATTTCCTCATTTATTATTGCATTCTTATCGAAATATGGCAACAATGATTGCAATTTGTCAATATGACATTTGATTGACGGCCGCCGTAGCCGAGTGGGTTGGTGCGTGATCACCATTCGGAATTCACAGAAGGTCGTTGGTTCGAATCTCAGTGAAAGCAAAATTAATAAAAACATTTTTCTAATAGCGGTCGCCCTCGGCAGGCAATGGCAAACTTCCGAGTGTATTTCTGCCATGAAAAAAATCTGCTCATAAACATATCATAAAACAAAATGAAATAAATGTATAAAAAAAGAATTTTTTTTGTGATTCGAACCAAGGATTTCGGATCGGAAGCCCACATTGCTAGCCGCTGGGCTATCGCGCTGTGCTGTCGCCGCAAAATAATGTATCATAAATCTGTTTACCATACCAAAGACCATACACTTTGCAAACACATTTCGGTGGAAACAGTTGACAGTTCTCCCAAACACAACTCCTGCAAACACGGTGTTTGCTTTTGGTGGAAACGGGGCTAACGTGTCAGCCAGAGCTCCCCTCACAATTTTTTTCACCATAGCAGTTAGTTAGTGTGGGCTTTGCGTACTTATAATACTCGCCACCATTTTAAACAGCTGGTATTTTGACAATTGTAAAATAGAAATAAATAAATGGTACGCCGGAAAAGTTTTCAGCTCAGTGAAATGTCGAAATTATAAGTACTTCTTATCAAAATATTGTAAAATGGATAGTGAACCTAAACAAGACACTAAAGATGTACCCGCGCGCCCATTTAAATTATAAGTATCCATTTAATAGAAGAGACAACAAAATAAACGCTGACTTGAGGCGACGAGCCGGTGTCGGCATGATCAAATGCAGTAAAAATATGTTATTTTGTATTCTAATAAGGTTCTTTTGTATTAATTCTCATTTCATAATTGTACGGCGCATCAAATTGTGAGCTTGACGGGTATCAGTTTCGAGCGGAAGAGTCTAATTGTGAGTTGGTTTACAATTTGTTGTTATTGCATTGGTATGGCTTTTTGTGGGCTCAAACCAGCGACATTCCTTTAACACGGAATAATCGTGCTCATATATGTAACTTATATATAATTTTTCGCAGGGTGCTGTAGAGCTGACAATAGTGCCCACCAAAGAAAATTTACGTCTCATAAGGCTGAATGCAAAACAATGCCGGATTTATCGAATACTATTAAATGATGTGTGTGAAGCGGAGTTCTACTACTTTGATCCATTCTTGGATATCTGTCAGGGAGATGTGAAAGTGTAAGATAATGTTATTTGTATAAAATAAATATTTTTATCTTGATCCCATTTTCAAAAGGCGCTCTCTGGATGTATATTCCAAAAATCACTTATCTGCCGCCCAGAAAACGGATCCTGATGTCAACTCCGGCGAACTATTAATACTAATACCGCCGGAAGGTTATCATATGATCCAAGAAGGACGTGGTTTGCGTATAGGCATAGAATTCTCCATGGAAGACCCACAGGGAGGCATACATTTCGTCATACCACCAACTAGCGAGGACGAAACGCAGCCCAACAGTGCACATATGTTCACCTATGCATACGAAAATTCAACTCGTCTGTGGTTTCCCTGCGTTGATAGTTTTGCAGATCCTTGCACCTGGAAGCTCGAATTCACCGTGGATAAACACTTAACCGCCGTATCTTGTGGTGAACTTGTTGAAGTTGTTATGACTCCAGATTTGAGGCGTAAAACATTTCATTATTCGCTCACAACACCTGTATGTGCACCAAATATCGCACTTGCTGTTGGGCCCTTCGAGATCTACGTGGATCCTCATATGCATGAGGTCACACATTTTTGCCTACCACAACTTTTGCCACTTTTAAAGAACACGGTGCGCTACTTACACGAAGCTTTTGAGTTTTTTGAAGAAACTCTTTCCACGCGTTATCCATTCTCTTGCTACAAACAGGTCTTTGTAGATGAACTTGATACAGACATCAGTGCCTATGCGACATTAAGTATAGCTTCTGTCCATCTCATGCACTCCATTGCTATCATTGATCAAACATATGTAACGCGTACCTTAATGTCGCGTGCCATTGCGGAACAGTTCTTTGGCTGTTTCATTACATCTCATCACTGGTCTGATACTTGGTTAGCCAAAGGCATTGCTGAGTACTTGTGTGGTTTATATTCAAGAAAATGTTTTGGTAACAATGAGTATCGGGAGTGGGTTCAGTCGGAATTGGCGCGTGTAGTGCGATATGAGGAGCAGTATGGCGGAATTATACTTGATTGCAGTCAGCCACCGGCACCTTTACCAGTCTCTAGTACAAATCCCTCAAGCTCGACCAGCAAGCAAACAGAAATTGTGCATTATTTTCCAATAAAAAGTTTACATACTGTTTCACCAAAATATGTTGAGGCTATGCGACGTAAGGCTCATTTGGTAATACGTATGCTGGAACACCGCATCGGACAAGAGTTGCTTATACAAGTGAGTTCAAAATTTGTTTTTTTACACGAGCGCACACTTGTGCATATATGTATGTATTATAATTTTGTCTACATCATAATTGCATTTATTATATTATAAAAATGCATTTGGCATTCAAAGAATTAAATACAGATTCACCTTAGATGTTAATTATGATTTATCCTACATAGTTAACTTTTCAAAATAATTATTTTTTATTTATTTCAGGTTTTCAATAAACAATTGGTGTTGGCTACAAATGCGGCAGTGACAAAGATTGGCTCTGGTTTATGGCATCATTTGCTCATATCCACTAATATATTTATTAAAGCAATTTTCACAGTAACTGGCAAGGACATGTCAGTATTCATGGATCAATGGGTGCGCACTGGCGGGCATGCGAAATTCTCCTTTACGTCGGTGTTCAATCGCAAACGTAATACCATTGAGTTGGAAATACGACAAGATTTCGTAAACCAACGTGGCGTGCGAAAATATAATGGGCCATTGCTGGTGCAGTTACAGGAATTGGATGGCACTTTCAAGCATATGCTTCAGATTGAGAATACCGTAGTAAAGGCAGATATTACTTGCCATTCGAAGAGTCGACGTAATAAAAAGAAAAAAATTCCACTATGTACGGGCGAAGAAGTCGATATGGATCTGTCCGCAATGGAGTAAGTAATCGTCCTTTAAAATCATTTTTCTTTACTGGAGAAATAAACTAACGAATTTCGTTATTAATTCTGCAGTGATTCGCCGGTACTTTGGATTCGTCTAGACCCGGAAATGATTTTAATACGTGATTTGAATATAGAACAACCCGATTTTCAGTGGCAATATCAGTTGCGTCATGAGCGTGATGTGACTGCGCAATTCGAGGCTATAAAATCCTTGGAGAAATATCCAACAAATGCAACGCGTTCTGCGCTAACGGATACAATTGAGAGTGAACGCTGTTTTTATAAAGTGCGTTGCGAGGCAGCGCATTGCCTTACCAAAGTGGCCAACCAAATGGTTACACAATGGAGCGGTCCCCCGGCCATGTTGAATATTTTCCGAAAATTCTTTGGTTCATTTAGTGCGCCTCATATAATTAAACAAAATAATTTTGCCAATTTCCAGTTATACTTTTTGCAAAAAGTCATACCTGTCGCAATGGCCGGTAAGTATTTAACAGCATCTTCTATTAGTGAAACGTAAAAAGGGGCGTTGAGCGGGCAGTTTTTGTAGGTAATAACATTCTATTATTGAGAGTTTTGTCCTAAACCCTATATATATGTATATGTAAGTACATACAGTATGTCTAATAGAAGCGTGATCGGCAAAATTCAACTGCAGCAAAATATTTGAAGAAGTCAAAAACGTTCATAAATAAAAGGGTGGAATGGTAACCGAAGTTAAGAACGTTGGACCCAGCACGAGGCGCAAAAAGTAAGATCAAAAGATCATCGAATCGTTTGCCAAACTTATCGTTGCGTGAAGCTGCCGCGGTTCTAAGGAAAAGTAGTGTAAATGCGTCCAAAGGTACGATTCGATGACGTTTACGTGCATAAGACCTCAAATTCGGAGCATATTAAAAAAAACGTTACCCTAAACATAACACTTTGAAAAAAAAACTTGCATGAGCTAAGGCAAATTCAGAACGGAATTTGACCATCGTAATATTAACGGATGAATCTTCCTTTTGGGCGAATAGTGGCATACGTCGGTCCGAATGAACTAATACACAACTTCAACGAACTGTTAAGCGTCCAGTTCAGGTTTTTTTTGGGACTGCTTCTCCGTTAAACCGCTAATTTGAATGCAGTTTTGATGAAAAAAATTTACCAAAAAGCTTAGCTACCGTCAGCTACGAAGATGTTTGGAAGAACTACTCCACCTTGGATTCTACAAGAAGACAAAGATCCCAAGCATTGAAGACGAATGTGTGTAGAGCGGAAACACCAAAATGGGATTGAAATGTTGAATTGGTTCCAAAGTCGCCTATTGGAAATGTTTGGACAGTAGTTAAACAAAAACTCAAAGATAGCCTTTCTCAAGGCTAATTCGGCTGATTTGGAGCCGATTACCTCGACAACTTGGGCAGAAATTAAAAGTATGACTCGAAGATGTGAAGCCAATTGGGGTTTTTTATGTTTTATTAAATATATTGCGTATATTAAATATTGTATTAAAATCCTTTATTGTTCAGTTTGTTAGAATCGAATTGGTCGAAAAGTTTAAAAAATATGAGGTTCACGCTTTTAATTGTTAAATTAATTTTAACTTTTTAAATGTTAAATTTATTTTAAAAAGTAAAAAACTCCTCCGAGATAAAAAAACATAACAACCTGCTCAGCAAGCAGTTCCTGTTAGGGTGCTACCGTATGTTTCACCCTAGCAGACACCTGCTTGAGCCTGAGCCGCCTCCCAGGCACGTCAGGAGACACCTACTACACTACGCCAATGAGATCCAGGACAAAACAAACGGAAACCTACTGGGCCAGACATTAAACGACATTCACTGGGAGACCGTCACCACCTTCATAAGCTCCCGTCCAGTGAATGCCGTAATCGGAGTCCAACCACCACCTATCGCAGATGAAGAGCTCCAGCTTCCCCGTGAGACCCGCGCAACACTGGCACAATTACGTTCTGGTTATTGTAGCAGGTTAAACTCCATTACCGAATACCCACATATCCTACATGTGAAGGACCCCACACTAACCACCTTTTCACATGCCCTCAAGCTACTCATCTAACACCCCTCCCCGGTACCTTTAGATGACGAAGACGCGATGATATACTCTACATTACGACTTCTCACTGTCAACACCACATTAAAGCGTGAGATTTTTTGTTACGTCATATTTGGATAAATGTAGTAGCATGTCGAACTTACTCCGCACGATGGATATATACGTGTTTTTCAACATGTCCAAGTTTCTCAGCCCGCCACGTTCCACTTATATTTATTTAAAAAAAGGTGCTATTTATGCTATTTTCAAAAAATGGTATTATTAATTTGTTTAGGTTTACGCACATCCCATGGCATTTGCCCGCCCGAAGTCATACGCTTTTTATTGGATCTTTTTAAATACAACGATAATACTCGTAATCATTACTCAGATGTTTATTATCGTGCAGCTTTAGTTCATGCTTTGGGCAATTCTATTACACCAGTGGTTTCAGTCGCACTACGTGGCACACCCATCACTTCTGACAGCCTCTCAGCTGATGCTAAGTATAAGAAACTAACTTTCTTTAAATAATTTGCTTATACTAATTGAAAAATATTAAAGGCTCGTACTGGAAGAAGTCACACGTCTACTTAATATGGAGAAGAATCTGCCATCATACAAATATATGGTCTCAGTTTCATGTCTGAAAGTGATACGCAAATTGCAAAAATGTGGTCACTTACCTTCGCTGCCGAAAATCTACCGTTGTTATGCTGCATATGGCCAATATTTAGACTTACGTGTAGCAGCTATGGAGTGTTTGGTCGATTTCGTTAAGGTGGATGGTCGTTGGGAAGACTTGGACCATTTGATTACATTACTCGAAACAGATCCTGATCCGGCGGCACGGCATGCGCTCGCTCAATTACTAATCGATAATCCACCATTTACGCGTGAACTACGAAGTAGCCGTTTGGATCGTCCAGAGTTAGTGGAACGATTGTGGGCGAATATGAAGTGAGTATAATTAGGATTAATAACATTTATAGGAAAATATTAAATAATCAAATTGTAATTCGCAGTAATAAACTGGCATTCGATACCAAACTGCGTTGTGATATGGTGGATTTATATCACGCTTTGTATGGCACCAAACGGCCGTTATGCTTGCAGTCGGCTGATGTCAACAACATGTACAAAGAAATTATCAAAGAAGGCACCAAAAAAGCCTCCGCTGCAGTTAACCCCATTTCAAATAATGATACAAATTCAGCGCAGCCAATTAAAGAAGAGAAAGATAAAGTGGTAGATGTTGTGGAAGAGCAGCGCTCAGCGTCAATAAAGCGCACCGCCACCGAGGCATTCGAAGTAGGCAATGAGGTTATCAAACTTGAAGCAAGCGATGAGGTGGAATTTATTGCAATAAAGGCGGAGTCAGGCGAAAATCAAATAAAGGCTAATGCTGAGCAAGAGCCCGACACAGCAGCAGTACATTCACCTGACACGAAACGTTTGAAGAGTGAAATTTTCGAAGATGATGATAATTCTGTAACAATTATCGATATTGGCGAGACTACTATAATGAAAGCAGATAGCAGCTTGGAGACCAACAAAACAGATGCTGAGAGTAGACTTAAGGCGGAGAGTGCTTCGAAGGTATGCGTTGGTATAATTTTAATAAAAATACGCTTTTCAATTATATTTTACATTTTTCACACTTTTGTAGCAGAAAAAGAAGAAGAAGGACAAAAAGAAACACAAGCACAAACATAAACACAAGCACAACAAAGAGAAGGAACGTGATAAGGAACGCGAGCGTAAAGATAAAAAAGATCCGAACATTTCACGCATTCAGGCAAAGGAAGCCACACCTGAAACTCTCAGCTCAGCAGATAGTAGCAATTCAAATAGTAATCCGCCAATGCTGAATTTTATGTAAATAAGATATGAAATAAATGTTTTTTTACAATTTACTTTTATATATAGTAATTTGCTAAAATTACAAACAAAACGTATATTTAGAGTTTACAGTTTTCTAGTGGCAGTTTTTTACAATATACAAATAGTACATACAATAAGTATTTAAGTGAAATTTGAACTAAGATTTTGTAAAATGCATTGCAAAATATGTTTCTATAAATTCACTAATTTTCAAGTTTCTGCATAGTTATTACTTGAACGTCGTGTTTCGTTTTACTCGAAATATATGCGTACTAATATATTTAATATAATATTAAAAATTACATACAAATAAAATTAATCATAAATAAATGTGCAGTATAGAGCCAACTGAAATTAAAAACATAAGTGGGCTTTTACGAAATAACGGGTGATCAATTAAGAGGAGTTTTTTTCATTTGCGTTTTTTTTACAGATCGCGCGCGAGTTGTGGCAAACTGTCATCGTGGAATTGTTGAACAGCGTTTGGCATTTCATCATGGAAAGACTCACACCGCAACAACGTCTACAAATTGTTCAACTGTATTATGAAAATCAGCGTTCTGTGACAAATGTTTTTCGTGCGCTTAGACCGCATTATGGTCAACATAATCGGCCTGCCTTAAACACTATTCGACATACCATCAACAAATTTGAATCCGAATATTCATTGGTGGATAATTCTCGACCGAATAGACGGTCTGGTGTGGTTTTTGGGCTGGTGGAATCATCGGTCCATATTTTTTCAAAAATGATGATGGCCGCAACGTAACTGTGAATGGTGCTCGCTACCGTACCATGATATCGGACTTTTTGCTACCGGAAATTGAATCTAATGATCTCTACGACATTTGGTTTTAACAAGACGGAGCCACTTGCCATACAGCTCGTGAAACAATGACTTTATTGAGAAGTCATTTCGGAGAGCAGCTGATTTCACGTTTAGGACCTGTGAGTTGGCCACCAAGATCTTGTGATATCACACCTTTGGACTTTTTTCTTTGGGGATTCGTGAAGTCCAAGGTCTATGCTGATAAACCAGCTACGATTGAAGCTCTGGAAGCCAACATTACGCGTGTTATTCACGACATACCAGTCGAAATGCTCGAACGAGTGATTGAAAATTGGACCTTCAGAATGGACTACCTTAAGCGTAGTTGCGGCCAACATTTGAATGAAGTCATATTCAAAAAGTAAATGTCAAAGAATGTCCTTTCAAATGATAAATAAAGGTTTTGAACATAATTTACATTTTTGTTTTTTTTAACTATTGAAAAAAGCACCTCATGATTGATCACCCGTTACTTCGTACTTTTAACTATTTTTTCGATAAATGTATGCATATTAAATAAGAATGGTTTTTTATGACGTATAAGGTAAGCTGTTCCAATAAAAATGTTTACGTGAAAGAGTTAAGGATGCATATTTTTTTAAATGAAGAAAATTGCTTAGTAACGGAATATGTAAACATATTATGCTTACATAATAAATAATTTGAAATAGAAAAGTGTATGTAAATAAGAATTTCCGTCCAAATAGGTCTCCTTTTCTTTTTGATACGAGAAACTCGGTAGGCGTGCGACCGCAGATGGTGGAATTTTTATTTTATTCATGCTTATGCTTATGGGGAAGGGATGATAGTGGCAAATGCCGATGAGCCGATGACATGGTAATTATGGCAATGCTTTAGACAATTATGGATCATGATGAGTTAAGATTCAGCTCAGGTGGAGTGTAGCGTTTGCAAACGAAGTATCTGGGCGTTGTAGATGTGTTTAGATGATTTTAAGATGAATATCGAAGAGCGCAAATGGTTGCGTACACTGTATGTTCACAGCCGGATTTTATACAATTTTATAATATAGTTCGTTGTGCAGGTGGAGAGACCTATGAAACGTGTCACAAGTAAAATGAAATTAGCAGAAAGCAAAGGGCAAACATGATAATTTGTGCCGAAATTTTTTTACATATGTACATATATTTGTTTATTTAGTTTTTATTTGAATATTTCGTACGGCCCGAAAATGGGAGTGTAAGTTGACAGGCGTGTTTGAGAGAAAGACTCTGTGAAAGATTTTTAGACCTTTGCACGTTGGCAACGGCGAATATCGCAAATGATGGAACGATGAGCTGTATGAGCTTTACGACGACATAGACGTAACGCAGCGATTAAAGATCCAGCGTCTTCATTGGCTGTGCCATGTCGTCCGAATGGATACAAATGCTCCGTCTTTGAAAGTATTCGATGTCGTACCAGCTGGAGGTAGTAGTGGAAGAGGAAAGCCTCCTCTGCGTTGGAAAGAACAGGTGGAGCAGGATTTGGATTCACTTGATGTTTCTAACTGCCGCCGGTTAGCACGAGAAAGAAACGATTGGCGCGCTTTGTTAAACTCGGTCAAAATCGTTAAAGCGGTTATCGCGCCAATCAAGAAGAAAAAGAAGTTGCCAGTTGGTAGAACTACCTGAAGGTAAATGATGAATGAAGGAGTGTCTAACTCAATACGCCTTTTCCGGCAAAAATATTTGCTATCAAAGAATATTACTTGGTCTTGGCACCTTTTACAATTCAATCAAGGCTGGTTAGGTAATAAGACCATTGATGAATTATTTGGAGCGCGAAGAAATCCCATCAACTACGATCTTCAGCAATCATTTCATAGAATACGCCTTTCGTAAGGCTGGTCTAAAACTTATACATATACGCCATTTTTACTAAGGACTGAAAATTCTATAACGAGCAGTAGATTTGGATATGAACAGGAGACTATTGAGACAGAAAATCTACATATTCTGATAGCAAATTAGTATAAAGCTCTACAATTTTGTTGTTGTTGCTGTTGTTGCAGCAGCATAAACATTCCCCATACATGGAAGAGGAATGCTGCTGGAGTGACAGTCCTTGACCGGATATAAATCCGGGTCGTTCCGATAACGTAGAACCGACTGTCATGGGAGTTTTTACAATTTTGTGAAATGCACCACCTTAACCGAATCTAAGCAATTTTTTTTAGTTTGATTCTGGGCTGTAAAAGAAAGAAGTCAGATTAAAATCAATTTTTGGAATTAGTAGCGGTTTTTCAAAACCAAGCAAACAAATCAAGCCATTGAATTACCATTTAAGAGGGCGTGAAATAATTGGAAGTAACAATCAAATGGGACGTCGAATTTAAACATTAACTAAAAATGTGATTTTATGGAGGAACAGTTCTAAAATGGACGCTTTCTAAGGTTGTGTGCACACAAATAACATTCAGGCACCGAATTGTGGCACACGCCATTGAATGACCATTCATTTCGAATGCTTGCCTATCCAAATATTGTCCACTTTTTTTAATTGTTTTTTAATTGTTGCTAAATACACACTTTAAATATTGCTCTTTTCTTGGCTCGGTATTGTGCTGTTCTCGACTATACATAATGTTTCGTTTCCTTGACGAAAAATACAGTTAAAAGCTATTGTTACATTTGTATATTTATTCGCACATTATTGTTTGGCTTCATCCATCTTCCCAGCGACTGCTGTTTCCTTCTCCTCACGGGGATGCCTTTTCGGTTCAGGCACTGGACGTAGATATGTTATGTTTCCCTCATCTGTAGCTGCCGCACTCTGTGCGTCGGACATTGCAGACACAACGTTTGCAGTTGGTTCAGAGGGTTGAGCTTGAAGTCCTCTATGTGGACCATATTGCTGAGCTATACGCTGCATCAGCTGCGCATAGTCCACTGGCTGATTGCGGTACTCGGGATGCTCTTTGATATACTGCTCGTAAGGTACGGGTATTGGCACGGGCACAGCTGTGACTGGGTACCCAGCATCGATCAATGCCTGGAATTCGCTCTGTGTGAGCGGCTTACCGCCGGGTTGTGGCAAATGCAATTGGCGGACATCTTCGATGGACTTCGTTTTGACAGCAGTGCTACGTGTGGGTGTAGAGATGCCTGTGCCTTGCGAAACGTAAATATTCGATTGCGATGGTGCTGGAGAGGGCAAAATGTATTGTCGGCCTGGGTGTGCTTGCGATCGTGGCAGCGCTGGTGCTGAAAGTTGTTGTATATGTGCTTGTGGCTGAGGCTGTGGATGTTGTCCGGCAATGGGTGTGTTCGGATCAGGAGGACTGGGGTGGAACTGTGCAGGTGTGCTCCGGCCATTGGGCTGCCGATCATATTCGTAATACAAATGTGGGTTAATATACTTAGCCGCGGCAGGCACATTTGGGTAGTTTGGTGGTTCCTTTTCGCGCAATTTCGGTGAGGAAGTTTGAACTTTTGAGCCATATTGCTTCGAACGTAGAGATTTAGGTCTGGCTGTAGGTGTTAGTTCCTGATAGAAATACTGTGTGGGCTGTGGTTGTTGTGCGGGCGCGGGCGCCTGCGTAGCTGGATATACTACGGGTCCCAATTTCTTTGATTCAACGACGTGCTGTGGCAATTGCGTTGGATAGATGGGCGTTGGCTGTTGTAAGTTGCTGAACCTAAATAAAGACGGTATAAATGGCTGATTGTTGGCATCTACCAGAGGTGTGGGTGTGGGTTGTGAACCGCTTGGTGACGAATAAATTTTCTGCTGCACCGCATGTGGACGTGGACGCTGTATCGGGCGCGGTTGCAATTGCTGTTGTGGCGCTTGGTATTGTTGATGTACTACACCAGACGGTTCGTTAGAATTATCCGTCAATTGAACGGTTGAAGGCTTATTTGCGGCCAGCAGTTTTTCAATTTCATTCTCCAATGATGACTTTGCTAGCGGGTGATTTGGCAAGGTTTTATAGCTTACTTGCGGTTGATAGTAGGCCAGCTGCGGTGGTATCTGTGGAGGAGGCGGCACCTCTGCTGCCGGTTCGGCTTGCGGTTCGACTTGTTGCTGTTGTGGCTGCGGCTGAGGCTGTGGCAGATATTTGGGGCCGCCGCGGTGTCTTGGTACATATTGTACGTACTCGGGCGTTGGCTCTTCGCCATGCGATTGGGGCTGTGGTGGCGCTTGTTGACGATAACTGCCTAAACCTTGACCGATGCGTTGAGTGGGATGTGGCAAGGGTAGCGGTTTAGTAGGTGCTGGAGCTGGTGCAGTTTGCTGCTGACGGTATTGGGCTTCGTGAAAAGCACGTGCACGCAATTCATCTTCTAAAAGTTTTAGAAATTCTTCTTCAGGTATAATTTGGTAGGGCTGTTGTGATGCGCCTGGTTGGCCTAAAGGCGCCAAATGTTGCTGATGTTGCTGCACCGGAACCTGGTAACGTGGAGCAATCTGTTGGGGTGGCGCTGCATAATGTGGCGCTTGCGCGGATGTTGGATTGGGTGGCTGTATGGCGATAGCATAACGTTGCTCGGCCTCTTCGGCGTTGCCGCGATACTGTGGTTGTGCTGCGTGAGCGCGTCCTGATTTGGTACCTTTCTTCGGTTGGTGAGCAGTGTGTGGCTTTCCGGTCAATTCAGAAGCGACGGCAGACGACTTCGGGTGGTTACGGTTGATGTCTTGGAGGTATGCAAAATGTTGGATCTGTAACAAGAGGAAACGTTAAAGACAAATTTACTTTATTTTTATAACTTTGGAAGTTACTGATACATATACATGGCCTAGACGAATTGCTCTATATCTAACCCAATCCATACGAGATAATGAGTAGTCATTGCTTAGGGTAATGAAGTGGCTTCAAGTAACATTTTTAAGCTTTGTATTTTGGATATTCTTTGATGAATGCATCATAGTTTTCATGGAATCTGCGGTGATCACGGATTCCGCTTGTTTTGCTTCATCATTTGCTTTATTATTGAAAAAAAATGAAACCCAAAGTATTTTTTTATTCACGGGACTCACACTAAACTTCAAACCCAAACTTTAAAATTAGTTAAAACACGTAGTTTGAGTGATATGTGACGCCTCCTAATGAAGCACATTTTGGATAACAGCCATTGACAGAAGTCTTGCACATCTTCAGAGAAATATGAGCCGATAATAAAGCCGCCAAATTTGAAAATTTTTCTTCTTTACGAAGCCAATTAATCAGAAATGAGCCTCAATACTGAAGATTAATTTCTTTCCGAAACGTGTTGAAAAAACAACAACAAAAAATAAGTCACTTGATATTTGAGAAGAATGAAATTATTGGATCGTTTAATTAAAATAAAAATCCATTCCTTCTTGCATAAAAAAAAATTACCGCTATCCAATTTTAGTGATCCGATTTCTGTCATTCTTGTTGAAGTACTTATTTTAGGTGGACTTTGGAGCTAATTTTAGCCATACGCCTTACCCATGCGCCAACATACCCATGCCCTTATATTATATATTATTTTACATGATATTATTTATTATAAGGCTCCAATACTTCCTTCCGATTGGGAAATGTTAAATCCACTGTCGCCGGTAGGCACTACGTTGTTCCACGAAGCTAGTGTCTTAACTTTATAGACCATTGCAAATTCTAAATTCTTTTTATTTTTTTTTCGTAGCAAGGCTCTGCTTAATAATAATAATTTTGTTAGCCTAAACCTGATGTTTCGATGGTTTTTTAGCCGCGCATATTAAAGTTGAACTATGCACAATCAGTAGTATACCTATAAATTAGTGGAAAGTTTCACAAAGTTTAAAAAAGTGTTTAATCCAGAGTGTATTCGAAATTTTATACCTGGCTCAAATAATTCATAAAATGTCAAGTTAAAACTCGAAGCGAAAATATTTCCACTTTTAAGTAATAATACATACATGTAAGTGGGCGAAATTATTGGCCGATTTTATCTATTTTAAATACTAGCACACGAGGTGTGGCTATTAAATAACGAAACCGAAACTGCTAAAGAAAAATTACGCATGCATCGAACGCGACCTTCAGCTGTTTAGCGTGAAGCACCTCTTCGCCTTCGTGCACATTAGAGCTGTTATTTTTCGGCTGACCTAAAATATTTTAATTTATTATTTTTCTTTTATTGCATTAGAATAATGCATTAAGCCCAAACAAATCCAAGGCTAAGGCTATCAGCTTGATTATTTTAGGGCGTGCTGTTTCATAGAAAATCTGTAAAATCCGCTGCTGAAGCGCGTAAACTATGCAAAAAAGTATATGGTAATCAATGTTTATCGCGTAAAACTCTGTTTGTGTGGTTGAGCACTTTTTAAGATGGACGATACGACTTTGAAGATGATTCACGCCAATCGACTTCCCAGTCAAAACGATTGGCAACATTACAGCTTTTAAGTGTCTACCGAATAAAAGGGAACTTTGGCGCTTAAGCACACCATTGTGAAACGCTGGTACAACGAGTTCCAAAAACAGTTGTAGAGTCAGAAATGATCGATGATGCCTCAATTGATAACGCAAGAACGTCATGTGTAATATCGCAAATTCAATATTGCATGAGCATTTGGTCGTCCAGAACATTTGTTCTCGTTGGAAATCGCATAGTTTGACGATCGCCCAAAAAAGGACTCGTGTTGATTGGTGTAATACCAATCCATGGTTTATCAGTGCATATCGCAACTGTACCACTAGAGAAACTTATAAATAGTCATTTCAGAGTGGTACAGAATTATTTTTTCGTCAGAAATTTTCGGAGCATTAGGAAAAACCAAATAATTAATAAATATTTTTTTTTAAATATTCGCATTTCTTATTTAAGATTATTTCTTACATTAATTTAAAATGTGGGTTGGTGCGTGACTCCGGAAGGAGGAGGAGCTCGGCCAAATACCCAAAAAAGGGTGTATTGTATATTAAAATATATAATCTAAAATAATTATTCTCCATCAGTTACTGAATAACATTGCATTTTATTAACTCCTGAAGCATTTTCTTTAATATTCGAGAATTACTGATGTTTGGAGGTGGGTGAAGGTATATGTTTCTACAACATTTCCAAAACCAGCCTACTTTAAGTCAAGGCGAACTTGTGTAAAAAGTTTTGTTAGGAGATCTGAATTTTTACTCTAGGTAAAGAGGCCACCGGAGCGGAACGGGTTAGGCAGCGACTACCATTCTGGAGTGCGAATCTCCATGCATGAGATAGCAAAAGGATAGAAAAAGTTTCTTCTGATAGCGGTCAACCCTCGGCAGGTAATGTATTTCTACTGCGAAAAAGCTCCTCATAAAAAACATTCGCCGTTAGAAGTCAGCTTAAAACTGGCCCTACAGTGCCTACCTCTCTATATATCGAACAACATTAAGACGCACACCACAAATAGGAGGCGGAGCTCAGACAAACACCCAACAAGAGTGTAAGCGCCAATTTTGTATTTATACGATATTAGTTTGTATATATTAGTTTTGGTGGTAAATACGAGGGGTGCCTTTTATATTTCAGGATTTGGGAACACAGGTGCTGCAATCTGGCAACTGACTGTATTGCAAAGTTTGACATTTTTTGGCTTTTACGTACTCAGAACGTTTTGCAATACCAGCGCTATTTGTGTTGTTTACAGTAACTTAAAAGATTCATCTCGGTCCAAAAATGGAATTAAATCGTGAACATTTTCGTGCGATTATTTTTTACAACTTTCGAGGTGGATTAACTCAGCAACATTGCATGGATGAACTTAATTCATTTTTTGGCGATGAAGCTCCATCAAGGACCAGTGTTTCTCGATGGTGTGGTGAATTTAATCGTGGTCGTAGTTCACTCCAAGACGAATTTCGTGAAGGTCGTCCAAAATCAGTTGTTGTTCCGAAAACCATTGATGCTGTGCGCGAACTGATATTGCAAGATCGTCATGTGACCTATCGTGAGATTGGGACAATCTTAGGCATTAGTGGGACCAGCATACATTCAAAATTGCATAAACATTTGACTGTCAAAAAAATTTGTTCGCGTTGGATCCCACACAATTTGTCAATCGCTCAAAAAAAGGATCGTGTCGATTGGTCGAAGGAAATGCTCAAAAAATACGATTGCGGGGCTTCGAAACACGTCCATGACATCGTGAGAGGTGATGAATCATGGATTTACGCGTATGAGCCCGAAAGTAAACAGCAGTTGACTGTATGGGTGTTTCAAGATGAGCCAAATCCAACAAAAGTTGTTCGCGCACGAAGCACTTCCAAGCAAATGGTCGCCTGTTTTTTGGAAAAACTGGACATGTCGCAAGCGTACCACTAGAACAACGCAGAACAGTATATTCTGAGTGGTACACAACCATTTGTTTGTCAGTTGTCTTCCAAGAAATTAGGAAAACCAATCGCAAAAGACGGATCACTCTTCACCAGGACAATGCGAGCTCTCACACATCGGCTCAAACAACTGCATTTTTGAGCACCCAAAACATCGAATTAATGGGTCATCCGCCGTATAGTCCTGACTTGGCACCGAATGACTTCTTTTTATTCCCGTACGTAAAAAATAAACTGAGAGGTCAACGTTTTTCGACACCTGAAGAAGCGGTTGCGGCATTCAGAATGCATGTTTTGGAGGTACCTCAATCAGAGTGGCAAAAGAGCTTCGACAATTGGTTCAAACGCATGCAAAAGTGTATAGATCTTCATGGAGAATATTTTGAAAAACAATAAAGTGATTTTCGATGATTAAAATTTGTTTTTGTTCTCTAATCCCGACATATAAACGGCACCCCTCATAATCCATTATTTGTGCGAAAAATTTTAGCGCGAATGGTTTAAAACTGTTTTATGGTCGATCTTTGGTTAACTTCGATTATTTCTGTGAACTTATCGACATTTTCTTTAACTTCAAAAATGGCTGAACGAAATCGACGAAACCAAAACTGTACGTAATTAAGTGTTACAGTATCGGATCCATAAACTTATACTTCTTGATTGGCGCGATAACCGCTAACGCGATTTTGCGGCTTTCTTGTGTTTTTCATTGCGCAAGGATTTTTACGTGGCGGGTTCCAAACCCAGCGCACAACAGGTATCCTGGATTGATTGGCCTTCTCACATTAGATCACTCTCAATCGGATGTTCGAGAGCTATCCAGAGGATGCTGAGACGAGGCCCGGAAGTCGTGAGCTGTTTGAACCAAATGCAGAAGAATAGTCCTGACCACTCCCAAGTGAATGGCAATCAGATACTTTCCCCGCTTGCGTGAACTTCTACACACAAAACCCTCCGTCACCGGCGCCATAAACACCATGCATAATTTAAGCAACCTGGCTAGCATTTTCGCCTTTATTAAAGAAAAGATGTAAATTGTGCCGAATTTTCTCTTTGTTGACTTCCATTGTTAACACCCTGTGACTCTCAACTGAATGGAACAAACAAAAAACAGCAAACGATTTTTTTAGTGTGAAATATTACCTTGACAACGAGTATAAATTTTAAATTGCTCGATTGATACTTTACAAGATATCGATCACTGCCGCTATCTACCGAGGAAATAATGTATTTATTTTTCCCCAAACTAATATAAGATTAAATATAGACAACCGGTGAATCTCTTATTATGCACATTTTATGTATATGTATACCTATCCATATTTAATTCAGTTCCGTTATGCTTGTTACAAACGTTGTTTGAACAAAATTATAATATCTTGGTGCAATAGCGCGATCGAGAATAAAAAAGATGTTTATTAGCATTTTATTCTATTCCTATTCTTGCACTGTTGATATAAACCTACGCTCACTTTATAGGGAATCAAATTTAAAGTACATCACTAAAGTCTCTGGTAATAATAACGGTGAATAAATATATGTGGGTATGCCACTAGTATTGTACAGTATCATACAGCGACATACTCGTACACACTCCTCTCTTTGCTTGCAACTATCAAATAGTAAAATATTTAGTACAACCACAAGTTGTGGCATACAAATGACCTCAAAAGTCAAAGCGGCGAACAAATTATTAAGACTTAGGAGTTAGACAGCGTACTAAAGTCAAAAACAATAACAACACAGTGAATGCCAGCTTCATTGCAATTCATTTCAAAACGCAAAGCAAACATAGTTCGGTGAGAATTTTGTGGCATCTACAGGTAAGTAGATGAGAAACAAATATAAATCAGCAAAACCAACGTATTGTACATACTCGTATATATGTATGGAGGCGTCGCAATGTTGTAATCGATGAGTAATAAAAAGTGATTATGTATGCATGTATGCATGGCGCTTATATGTGTGTGTATATTTTTATAATGTTACATTGCAAATTTATACCATATTTATCTCATTAATTTAATGTCTCTGTTTGGTTTAAGTTTTCAATAATTTTTATACACACGAGTACATACATACATATGTTGCTACCGAATTCACATAATTAAAATAATGAGGTGCTCTATAAAAATGAAGAAATTTTATTGTAGGCTTAGCGTACGCAATATCGTATGTAACTATAGTAAGTACATACCATAGGGCTTAAAAATGTACATTAGGGTCAACATCTTTTTGGTTGCCGTTCGGAAAAGCTAAGAAAAGTATGTCCTTATCGACCAATTTAAATGTTTTTACAATTACATTATAAGGGATCAGAATGGAATATGAAACGCTTACAGAAAATAAGTACATACCTACAACAATATATAGAGGGGCGGAAAGGCTGGAAATGACTTGCATAAAAGCTGCAGGAATAAACTTTAAGATATCTGCTTTCGGAATGCATCAACCTGTGAAGCCTGAAATTCAAGGGTGCAGGAATTTTTGTTGTGTTTGATTTCCGTGGTACAGCTAAACCTTTTCTTAAATTTCCATTTCCTAAAATTTAATTTTCTATCTATTCTATTATGGGTATGATTTCTTAGGACGGATCCTCGAATAAGACGAAAAAAAGATTTAAAAAGTTACACATTCGGTTGGGCAATCGGGTCTGGCTAGACCTGTTTCGACTTTGGACGTAAATTTAACATATTTCTATTATAGCTAACGACTTGAGCTTAAAGATAGCTTCCTAAAATTTAATTTTCTATCAATTTATGGGTATAACTTTTTAAAAAACGTACTCGAACAGGACGAAAAAAAGATTTAAAAAGTTACACAATCGGTTGGGATGCCATGTCTGGCCAGAGCCCTATGTATTTACGCACATTTGTATGGGAATAAGTGGCAAATGCGCCACATTTATAATTCATTTTTAATTTTCTACCTTTTCCATTGGATTTGGCATGCATTGAGCTAACTACAGAAGCAAAAATTATTTTGGTCTGTGACAAAAGGATTTTTTTGTTTTGTTACTTGTTTTGACTCATTCTGAAGAAGGTTGAAGAAAAAAGTTGATTACAATGAAATTTGCGGTAAAATATGAAATGATATTCATTTATGGATTCGGTGGAAGGCAAGCAAAACATGTATCAGAGATTTTTGAGTGCTGTTGACATAGTGCATTCTTGCATACAATGCAAACGAGTTTTTCAACGAAGCTTTTCGTCTCCTTGTAGTCAAAGACGACAATCTCTCTTCGCTGTGAATGCATTGGCCTCGGTAGGTTGGTTGACTAAAATATTCCCACGGATAGTTATTGGTTTGTTGGTGGGATTATTCATACGATTTTCGATGTTTGCAAGAACCAATGTGTTCGATAAAGTCGTCTAAAAATTCGGTGCCCAACGGAGGGTTAGTGATATGATAAAATGCTCAGATTTATTCATTCTACATCTTGGTTCGAATACGAGCGGGGATTTAACCCACGTGGTATCACAATCGACCGACTTACGGGCTTAGTGAAGGCTAAAATAATTTAACGCACGTTTACCTGGAAGCCCAGAGTTAAAAAGAGATTTGAGAGATATACCATACTTCGTTTTTATCTTCTTCATTACATGCATTTTTTCATTACTCTTTCTTACTTGAATATTTTTATCACAGTGCTTGATGTCATTGAAAATTATTTGGGTTGAATTCGAAGAAACATATCCGTTTTCAACCTTAACAGAGAATTTGTACCGAACCATCTAGATAATAGACGCACCAATCATCAATAAGGGGTAATAAAGCGTTTAAGTATTCTTCAGGTCTTTTATTCACTATCCGAAAATTTAAAATTCAAATTCATAAAACTTTAAAATTCAATAAATTGACTAATTTTTTTTCCTGTGGCAGTTTATTCTAAGGCAGAATTAAACGAATGATTTTCATGTACGACCATGCGAATAGGACTGCCATCGAAGGGCGTCGTCTTTATGCTGAGAGTATTTATCCTATGATCAAAAAGTACAGGGAATGTTTAATTTAAACGAACCACGCACGTGGAAATCGGTCCATATTTTTTTCATATGTTGGTAGGACTGCAAGACAAACATCTGTCACTCTTTATCCGTTTTGAAGCATTTGAGAGATGCTGTACGTCGCAAACGGTCTGAAATATGAGCAAACAATTCTTGGACTTTGCATGATGATAACACGCCATCGCACCGAGCCCAAATTGTGCTGGATTATTTGACCAAACACCAAGTAAATACCATCGTGCAAGCACCGTATTCACCTGATATGGCCCCGTGCGACTTCTTTTTGTTTCACAAGCTGGAGTTACCACTTCGTGGAAGGAGATTTCAGTTGATAGAGGAGATCAAAGAGAATGCGACGAAGGAGCTGAAGGCCATCCCTTCGTCGGCCTGCCAGGGGTGCATGGAGGACTGGGTTTAACGTTGTCACATGTGTGTTGCTTCAGACGGGTCATATTTTGAAGGAGATAAAATAAATTTGCATGAAATTAAACTCTGTTTTGCTTTATTTAAACATTCCCGGTAATTGCTGATCATAGGGTACATCAAAATTTTCCATGTACATAAGTAGGATCACAAGATTTTTTTAGCTTATGATAATCTTGAGAATAGCGCTAAAGAGCTGCCACTATGAATAAGTCAAAAGTATGCGTAGTCATGTGAATATGCATGTGAATTTGGACTGCAATTCCCACAAGTCTGGTGATTGTTTTATTTTTTCGCCCATTGCCAGTATTAATTTGCAGTTTCCCAGCTAGTGTGCGAGTAGAGCTTTTCAGCATTATTATTTGATTCGCGCATGCTCATGCATGCATTTTTTTTGTTTCCCTAAGAGTGAAATTACAGAAATTACTACATTTTCGTAGTATTTATGATGCAAGATAGTGTCGGTTATTACGACTATATTTGTACTTGTGGCATACTCTTGTTTTCCGTTGTTTTGTTTTCTTTTTTAATATTATATAATTACCCGCATTATTATTTTTCACTGTAGTTACTTGCCAAAAAATAAATGGTCGTGACTTACTTCGGCAATAGTTGTCATTGCTGGCACGCGAAGAAAATACGCAACGGAAGGTGTTTGTTTCCTCTGAGAAATATGTAAACAATAAATAGCGGTATAAAAATTACCTCAATTAGTTATTATTTTAAAAATTAGTGTGTCTTAAGACATTATTTTATTTCGGTCAAGGTGAGCTATTAATAAAAGCAAGCAGAGCTACGCAGTTTTTATAAATCATAAGATAAATACCTCTATATCCATAAAAAGAAAAGAGTGACAACATCAGCCTTATTGAAGTCTGTTAAATTTCTCAAAGTCGCTTGTTATTGTAGATAGCAAAAGATTTAAGCGACAAACCTCATTTCGAAATTCCATGCATTTTTAAATCAAAAGCTGCTGGATTTAAATCAATGATATTTCAGATTAATTATATAACATAAAATATCGTATTCAACTTTACTTATTGCCATTATATCAGTTTAACCTTTGTGGTATAGGTCTGTAATCGGCATACACAGGTACAATATGATCCACCTACGTGGCTACTATTTTTTATTTTTTGATGAATTGCTCAAATTGCTCAACACGAGTATGCAGATTAAAAGCTTTTCTGGCTGCCATTTGACCTCAACATCATTTAAACTAATATTTTACCAATCAAAGCCATTACAATAGGAATCATATAACGTGAGATGGATTTCATTGCTTACTCAATGTTTAAACTAATTAGAAGTAAGATGCAGTGACGCCAAATGAAAAACGTTTTTTTTTCGTTTTATGGCAACTATCTCTGCATATCTACGCAGAGTTTACATTGAACTTGAATAATTTTTAATCGCTTTTGAAGGTAATATTTTAAGGTAAGATAAGACTAGGATAAATTGGCTAATCATCAACTCTTCAAAACAATTATCTTTGTGCATAGAGAGGCCCATTGCTGTGCCCAGAAGAGATTTCTCTAACCATATTCCTATAATTTGTTAAACCATACTTAACTCATAGCAAAGCCCATGAACCCTTCCAGCAAGAATATGCCTACATAAACTGGACAGTTTTTCGGTGCCGCGCTGGTTCACGGGTTCACTAGCAGTCTAAAGTGCAATATGTGAAGTGCCGAAGTTTGCAAAGATTGCCTACAGATATTTTTATACAGAGCTCAAAATCCGGCGATCTTATGACCAATAAACCAGTGTCACGTAGCTGAGAAGATCAAATATTATTTTTGTAGAGCATCGCTAAGTACTGTGTTCATCGTGTTAAATTGAATACGATACTCGACAGATTCTTAAAGTTCCCTTACACACCAGTTATTTTTAGATTGATGCTGCAATATCAAAGAGATAATAAAGAGTTTCAATATGCCTAAATATATTTTTGAGCTTGTCGTTATTGTCCTAAGGCCGTTGATAGTAACCGACTATTTTTAAAATTAGACGACTTACGAGCTTTGTCACCATTTAAACCACTTACATAGATCTCAACTGGAAAACATTAAAGTAGGCTGAAAGTCTAAAGTTTCTCTCAATGAGATTTGCTGAGGAATACATCCGATATTCCAATATTTATTTTTAAGCCACTTGTGAGAGGTGGAATCTAATCAACGCTAAAGTTGACACCCTTGATCTGATTGTCATGAATTCTATGTGTGGACAACTTTTCTACTTAAATCTCGCACCTGCTTTCAGCGAACTTTCTTTAATACGCATATCTCTAAAGGCGAGCTGGTAATTTTCGCATTTAATGAATAATGTTGAGTATTTGGAGGTAACATTAGGTTAACTTGACTGATTAGTAATGGTCATCAACCAGAACTAGCCGCTAGTTCCCTCACAATGCACTGCCTCGCAATCTTTAGTACTTGTGAAGTGCTGATCCTCTGGTTCGTGATGCCCCTCACTGCGGCGACGAACGCAGAACCAAGGTGGCTTAGTTGTGATCTTCCAAATGTTGGAAAGGGACACAAGAGGTGCTCCAGGGACCCGTATATTGCCTTCGTTACAAGCAAGGGTGCTTTACTTTGCAGATGTTTTTCATGAGGAGCTTTTTATTGGCAAAAAACATATTATCCCAGTTTTCAACAGAATTTCGCCGCATGATCCCGGATATATGAATATGCACCTATTGCAGGAGTGAGAAATTTGGTTGTGTTTCGGAGGGCTCTCGCTTTTAGAACCCTCAACGATCAATTTAGTGAAGTTTTTTATCCGCGAATAGTGCGAAAGTGTAGTGTTTCGTTCTGGCAAAAGAACGTTCACGTTATCTGGGACACACAAAGTACGTAAGTGCTAAAAAACAAAAAATTAAAAGCGATTTGAAACTTTTGAAAAATTGCGCGCGATCCACTAAACAGCTGTTTAGTATTCAGCAACTCAGTGATCCACTTTTTGGAGGGGTGTGTTCAAACTATCACCCACACTAAAGGTAGGTGTCTTCGCTAAACGAAAGGTGGCGCTGCGAACGCAGCAACGGGTGAACCAGCGTCCTCAAAATGGAAAGTACTCCGCCGGTAACCGGTTTGGAATACGTCGGAGAGGACATTCTAAATCCGTTTGAGCGACGACCGCGTTTGTCACATTCTCCGGTGCGCTCAACTTCGTTAAATACCGCGACCGCTCTAGGTATCACGGCCCCAGGTGAAAAAGAAAATAATGAAAATGCTTTCATGTGCCTCGGACAACTTATAAATGATCTGAAGGATATCTTTAGCAGTGGCAAACGCTCCATAAATCAAAATCTGAGAGATTTGGTGAAGGCGATTGCAACTTCCTACGATCAGGTAGCAGAAGAGATTGGAAAAGCTAAACCCCGTTCGAAAGATACGAAGTATGCGCAGACGACTCCTTCTCTCCTAACTGCGCAGCAAACAGCAACAAAGCGGACCCAGGTACGTACACCAAGCGAGGTATTACAAGGACATCCCAGGAAGGATAATGCAGTTCCTAAATCCGTCGTCAATGCCTCACAAAAGACAGCTATGGCAAATATGGAGGGGAAAAAGGCAACGGAGGGAGCGTGGATAACAGTAAATAAACGGCAGCGCACAAGGAGTAAACCTACTCGTCCCGATGCCATCATTGTTAGAAGCACGGGCGAATGTTCTTACGCGGAGATATTGAAGACAGTCAAAAACGAGGATTCTCTTAAAGGGATGAACGGGCTGGTTCAAAAAATCCGCAAAACCGCGAATGGCGATCTACTGTTCCAGTTGACTAAGCCATCTGACGCGAACACGGCGAAACTACAAGCAGCGGTGGGTCTGGCTCTCTCAGGAAAGGCGGAGGTTAAATCGTTAACCGAAGAATCACTTCTCGAGATTCACGATGTTGATGAAGTAACTACGCCCGAAGAAGTTCGCGTAGCACTAAACTCGCAACTCCTCAATCTCAACGTAGAGCCTTCGCAGATTCGCTCGATACGGAAAGCATATGGTGGTACACAAACGGCAGTTGTTTCACTACCTTCTGAGGCCGCCAAAAACTTATTGGAAGTAGGCAAAATTCGCATTGGGTGGGTAATATGCCGCATTCGTCAGAAAATCCAACCTAGACGCTGTTTTAAATGCCTAGAATTCGGTCATATATCAAGGAATTGCACCAGCGGAACCGATCTCCAAGGAGTGTGCTTTAAATGCGGAGGAGAAGGGCATGTCGCAAAAACATGCACAAACACCCCAAAGTGCCTATTATGTGAAAAAAGACGTAACAACCGCACTGATCATGCTACCGGCGGCAATAAATGCCCGGTATTTCAAGAAGCGCTTCAAAAAATAAAACAGTTATGAGATTGCTACAACTCAATCTCAACCACTGTGAAGCCGCACAAGATCTCTTGTCGCAAACAGTTGCAGAACTCAAGGTTGATGTAGCCATATTAAGCGAACCGTATAGAGAAAGGTCAGCCAACTGGACGCAAGACGCATGCAAAAAGGCTGCAATATGGTCCTGCGGACGACACCCCTTACATCTAGAGAGCGTAGTAAAAGGAAGAGGCTTTGTTTGCGGCAAGGTCTCAGATATATTTATATATAGCTGCTACATACCTCCAAGCACCCCTTTAGACGAGTTTGAGGAGATAGTAGGGAAAATCGCCATGGATGCAATGGTAAGACAGCGATATATTATTGCAGGCGACTTCAATGCATGGGCTATGGAGTGGGGCTCACAGCGTACTACACCAAAGGGCAGAGCACTCCTCGAAGCATTTGCATGCCTGGATATTGTTTTACTGAACAGCGGCGCGGAACATACCTTCTTCAGAAATGGCTTTGGTTCAGTAATAGACATCACGTTCGTCAGCGCTAACATCTGCAGACGGTCTAAATGGAAGCTTAGTGAGTGTTATACTCAAAGTGATCACTCAGCAATAATATGCGACATAGATCTAAATGAATGCAAACTTAAAAATCAACAATTAAGTTTGAAGCAGCGAGGATGGAAAATCGGCACCTTAGATCCTGGAGTATTTAAAGAGATGTTGCCAACAAGCGAGTATACAGGATGCGCGAACGACATGGCAACCAAAATTATGGGCGATATTTGTAGAGCCTGCGATGCGTCAATGTCTCGCAAGACGACAACAAATAAACACGTTCCTGTGTACTGGTGGAACGAGAGCATTCTTTCCTTCAGAAAAGAATGCATTAAGGCTAGAAGAAGCTTCCAACGGGCAAGAGGTAGACCTAACTTCCTAGAAGCCAGAGAAACGTATAAAGCTGCGCGACGTCAACTCAAGACAGCAATAAAGGAAAGCAAGCGTAAAAGCTTCCTTGAGCTCTGTGATGATACTGAAAACAATCCTTGGGGGACAGCATACAAGGTGGTGACGAAGAAGCTGAAGTCTGCTCAGGAATCCATACCAACATGCCCGATTTTCTTAAATGAAGTGGTAAACACACTTTTCCCCAAACAAAGGAAGTTAGTTTCTTCAACCTCGAAGCCATTCGCACATCACTTTCCAAGAATCTCAGCAGACGAGGTCCTTCAAGCAGTGAATAGGATCGAAAATAATAAGTCTCCTGGCCCAGACGGGGTGCCTAACCAAGTACTTAAGCTGGCCTTTACCCAGGCCACATCGATTTTCGTACGCCTATTTAATATATGCCTCGCGGAGGGAACGTTCCCATCGATATGGAAGCGACAAAGGCTGGTTCTACTGCCCAAACCCGGCAAACCTCCCATGCAACCATCTAGCTTCAGACCAATTTGCCTGCTCGACTCGGCAGGTAAAGTACTGGAGAGGATAATTTACAACCGCCTCGAGAACGAGATCGATTCCGTCAGGGGAATATCGGACAATCAGTTTGGCTTCAGAAAAGGAAAGTCCACCGTTGACGCTGTGAATACCGCCAAAAAAATTGCACAACAGGCAATAAGTGGTACCCGATGGCTCGAAGGTGCCAAAGAGTACTGCTTAATAGTAACCTTGGATGTAAAAAATGCATTCAACACCGCAAACTGGGCCAAAATACTGGACGCACTGGACGAGATCGGAGTATCCTCTTACCTGCGAGCAATGATACGAAGCTACTTCGAAGACCGCGTACTGGATTACGACACAGCAGTAGGCAGGAAGAGCTATAAGGTTTCAGGCGGGGTCCCTCAAGGTTCAGTCCTTGGACCACTGCACAGTGGTCCGGCGGCCGGACAAAATTCAATTTTTCAACATTTTTGAAATAAAAATTTGATAATGCAGATGTTTACTTAAATATTCAAGGCAGATTTCCTTAAAATATTCCTTAATTTAAAAAATTTTTCATTGTGGTTTTTTGACTTTAAACATGAAATTGTATGCAAATCATACTTCATACAAGAGTTTCATTTTCATGTCTGCAAATAAATATTACCATTTGATTGTTAACCAAATATTGAAAAAAAAAGAAGATAATTGAATATATTAACGGAAACAGTAATAATTCTCTTAAGTTGTGGTACAAAATCCAATTTTTTTTTTGAAATTTCAAAATTTTTCGAAATTTTTTTTTTTAAAGATCATTTTTTCGAGTGGTCCACACCGGTCCACTTGAAATCAACATGAGTGATGTAGCCACATATTTCAGCTATGATCTCAAACTGAAACCTGTTGCGCAAAGTTGCGCAAATTAAAAATAATGTAGCTTTTGTGCATTTACCCACAGGCAAAACGTTACATATGGCTTATGCAATTTTGTGTAAAAGACAGAAAAAGACATCACAGACCCCATCAGCCGGCTTCCGTGCACAAAATATTAATTCATGGGAGTTTAATTATTAAACACGCTTTGCTGCCTATTGGCCAACTCTCCGAAGAGACTCAGGAAGCACGCAATAAGTTTTAGACAAAACAATACACGAAAAATGTCGAGAACTGACACATGACAGATTTATTAAAAGCTTTGCTTTGTTCATCAGATGTAGTTATAATATCAAAAACTAAGGTTCCGAAAAACAAGCCAAAACCATTTTCAAAAAAGGTTCTTGCGCTTTTAAATTTGAAAAATGATCCAGCCTCAGAAAACAGCTCATCAGAAACCGAGGATTCTGAATCATAAAAAAAAAATTAAAAATGAAAAACAAAAAAACAACTAAATATTCAAAAAAATTTAAAAACTTAAACAAAAAAAAAAATTAAAAATTAATAATAAAAAAAAATTTTAAAATTAAAAAAAAAAAAATAAAAAAAATCTAAAAACAAACAAAAAATGAGGAGAGAATAACCTTACCGTAAACCTTCATGTTATACTCTTTGGGTCGTGAAAAATGTAAAAATGAACTCACCAAATGTATTTATAGTATTCAATGAATTTAAAATTTGCTAAAACTAAGGTCAGATTCGTCATCACTGATCCTTAAAACCCCTAAATAAATATTTTCAGCTTAATTAAATGAGTTTTTGAATTTTGTCCGCCAACGCCTTCTGGTCGGACCACTGTGCACTGCTCTGGAACATCATGTATGATGGTGTTTTGCGTCTCAATATACCCAATGGTGCCAACATTATCGGCTTTGCGGACGATATCGCAGTAGTTATTACGGCGAAGAGTCTGAGCGACATCTGCGAAAAAGCAAATCGGACCATAGCGACCGTTAACTCATGGTTGGTGCAAAACGGCCTTCAACTCGCCGAGCAAAAAACGGAGTCCGTTCTCATATCGAGCCGGAAAAAAGTAGAGGTGGCAACGATACAAGTTGGCAATCACAGCATCACGACAGCACCAGAAGTTAAATATCTGGGAATAGTTATAGACAGGAGGTTATCTTTCAAAACTCATCTGGAGTATGCGGCCAAAAAAGCATCAGCAACTGTAGCAGCCTTATCGCGAATAATGCTAAACGCCCGCGAGCCAAAACAACGACGGCGCCAACTCCTAGCAGGCGTGGTGAAGAACCAAATACTATACGGTGCCCCTGTTTGGTGCATGGCTACACAACGTCCTTCCTATTTACGCGGAATAAAGGCGGCGTATCGTTTATGTGCGCTTCGAGTCTGTTCCGCCTTTAAAACGGTTTCAGAAGAGGCAGCGCTGGTTATCGCTGGAATGTATCCAATAGATATATTGGCAAACGAAGCTGCAGTATTGGCCAACAGTGAAACGCAGCGCATCGTAGCACGGAAAACTAGCACCCAAACTTGGCAGCAAAAATGGAATACCACAACGAAGGGCCGCTGGACACATCGCTGCATTCCAGACTTGCGAAGCTGGATTGGAAGAAAACACGGAGAAGTGGATTTCTACCTGACGCAATTTTTAACCGGGCATGGATGCTTCAAAGCATACCTCTTTCGGTTCAAACATGAACCGGATCCCACTTGCGATCACTGTGGCGAAAACGCGATAGAAGACGTTCACCACGTATTCTTCGAATGCGAGCGTTTTTATGGATATAGATCAAAGCTTCGGCGAATATTTGGAGGAACCTACGACCCAGATACATTCGTGCAATCCATGCTACAAAGCAAGGAAAAATGGACGGCAGCATGTGATGTCATAGCAGAGACCATGAAAAAACTAAGGACCCTCGAGAGAATACGACGAAGGACCGGCGACTAACTCGCCCTTCCCCCCCACGATGTAATACCTGACAGTTGTCCCGTGGGGTGCGGAGTTTCGACGAAACAACAGGCTTGTCCTGGTTTCAAAGGGCCACTTGAGGGTAGCGCGCTACCACAACGCCCAAGAAATATGGCACGTTTTAAATACAATTATTTAATAATATCAGAGTTAGTGGTGCACTTTTCTATGCAAATTTCGCCCATCTTGTTTACTATATCCTCTATACATAATATACAGGGTGTCTGGTGGCAGAATTAGGTTTTAAATTTAAAGTTTCTTGTTAAGTGCTAGCGTATGTGCGGAGAGGCGACGGTGTTAACCTTGTTATTGGTGCTTTTATTGAGACACCATGTCGCAGTGGACGGGTGAGCAACGTGCGTTTTCAAGGCCAATGGTTTTGTGCAACTGCTCGTTATAGATTTTGTTTCTGTTACAATATTCGACGTTTACATGATATCCTAAGTGAAGATTTGATTCGTTCATGGAGGCAAAGGTTCCGGCAACAAGTTCGGTATCAATACGTACATCTAGAACAATACGGATATCGAGAAAAAAATATTAAACTCGTCGCTATAAGTTTGCGCGATAATTCGCGTAATTCCGTGCGCAGGAGAGCGGCTGCCCTGGGACTTTCAGTAACTGTTGTGCATGAAATATTGAGGAAGGACTTAGACTTCATGCCTTCATAATTCAAATCGTGTAAGCACTTAAGACTAACGATTACAATTTCCGTCAAAATTTCTGCGAGACAATGTTGGATTTTGATGATGATTTCGTAAGGAGTGACGAAACCCATTTTGATTTAAACGGAGGTGTAGGTAAACAAAATTTCCGTTATTGATTACCTAAAAGACAGAACCCACTATAAAAACATCAACGGCCACTTCACAGTCGCAAAAGTTTGGTTGAAGGTTTGGTATGTATTGCCCAACAGTGGAATATTTGAACCATTTGTTTTGAAAATCGTCGAGGGCAAGCAATTTCTGTGGACGGTGTGTTTTATCGGCTTATTATTTATTATTTTCTGCCTTTCTTCAAAAACACAAATGCTTTCAGCAAGATGGCGCCACGCTGCATACGGCCACAGAGACCATAGCGACATTGCGTTATTACTACTGTAATAAACCCGATCTTAGCCCTACGGACTGTTTTCTGGGGGCATACTTCAAAAGTAAAGTCTATGAAACAAACGCAGCGACCATCTCAGCATTAAACATTAGAAAATATCGTTTGCGAGATTAATGTCATCTCGACATCACTTCTCCAGCGAGTGGCACGGAGGCCAGATTCCAAGAGCGTATCCGACGTAACGGTTAAAATTTAGGGGAAGTAAATAAAAAAAGAAAAATCCGCACTTGACTTCTTTGTAATTTTTATTGAAATAATCTTTTATCATCAATAATTTTGTTTTTTTTAACTTAGCTTTAAATTCCTAACTCTGCCATCGGACACCCTGTATTTATATTTTGCTAACCCGACATATATAAACATTCAACTCTGGAGAAAAACCTTCGTTTAGCATAGTGAAATAACATCGCCAGCTTTGCGGATTTGCCAACATGTTAATTGTGTTTGACCGCTGTGCAGTGCAAAGTATTATGAAAACGCTTAACTTCAAGAATCGTGCAAGTAAAACCAGTCACGACTGCGACCTGAGTACAAATTTGCGCTTTGAAAGCACTTTGTTGCTAGTGTTGTACACACACACACACAAAGAGCAACTGGCATTGCAATCAATGAATGAATCTCTGTCAACGAAACGGATGAGTCGTTTTACCCTTTCGAATTCAATGAACAAGAAACAAAGACAAATAAAAGCAGCAGAAAAATGTTAGCAACAGTCATCGTAAAACAAACCCCAATATCGCTTGCCTAGCTTCGCGACTTAGGTTGGAGTTGTTTTTGTTTTTGTTATTTGGTTCAGTTTACGGTTGAAATCTTTATCTGAGACAGCAGCGCCTTTACAACAAACTAAAACAACTACTTCATTGCAGTCGCGTTGCAAACTTTAAATTATCTAATTAACATTTGTGTTGTTGTGGCTCTTATATATGTGGCGCACAATTTGAAAGCAGCAACAACTCGACAACAGTGACAACAACACTGTCATCGCATTTGTCGTCAGTCACCATTAGTCACCCCACTTACCTCTTGACTCTGCTCCAGTAATTGTGTGCTATGTGGCCGTATTGTTGCCGGATAATTACGCAACTGCGGCGGCTGATGATCTTCGTGCTGCTGGTGTTCATGCGGTGCGATAGGACGTATGATGAATTGTGTTGGTTTTGGGCCATAAATGGTTTCCTGTGGATTTTCCGGATCGTCAGCGCCAAGAGTGTCGGAGCGGTGATTCGCATAAACAGCTTCATCTTTAGCGCCAATTTGACGTTTATCTTTCGCCGTTTCATCGGACGCTGGCGACGTGGCTAAAGTTGATGTAAGCGATGTAGTCTCAGGTAGCGATGCTACCGAGGTCAGTTCAACGTTGCTCGCGGTTGATTTGATTTCGCTGGTTGTTTCAGAGTGGACATTAAAAATGCCTGGAACAAAATAAGAAAAGGTTTGAAATGATAATTGAGGGTTGGAAAGAAGCGCTTAACTCCATAAAATTTGCTTAAGAAAATCAACTGGCTTACAAGAAGAAGTGGTTTCAAAGCGGAAAATTGTGAATGTATGAAATACAAGGGTCCTTTGCGTAATCCAAAAAAAAAGTGATTCTCTGCCTTATCTCTGTCAAAAGCGTAACAAGTCCAATCATAAGAGGAAATCGATTTCTCGTTGTAGTGGCAGCATTTCACGGAAAACAAGAGAATAACGAGGGAAATATGAACTGATATGCAGTTTCGTTTTATTTGACAAGTGAACGAAAGGTTATTACTCTTTTAGGTGGTAATCATGTTTTCGGAAAGTATTCCAGTTCGCGACAGTGAGGCGGATTATGAAACTCTAATCATCATAAAAGTATGCCGAGTTCAATTATCGGAGCTCATAAGGAAAAAAGTATTGAAGATAATACCAATACATAGTACCGATATTTAATACGAAAGCGGTCATTAATTCGGTTACAAAAGGTTTTAAAACAGGAAGCAGCTCATCACAAAAGTATCCTATTGACATTAAGCGTTGGCTTGCATCTGGAGAAATCGTCATATATTGGTAAAGTGAAATGGGTTTGAAAGTTGAGGCAGTTGCCCATTTTGAAATCCTCAGGCTAATTTTTCTTTATTTAATACTGTGAACAATAAATGCTCGTTACTAAAGTATTAGTCAACAACCCATTCCCAATAACGAAATTTTCGCGACTTTCTGCACTTATTTAACCAATTTCCAGAGAAATTAGTGGATATGCATGTCACGTACATTCTTTGTTGGCTGCTTGACATATCTTGTCCTTAAATTTCTGATGTGCGCTTTGATGTTGTTCAACAAATTGAAGTACTCAACAGTTGTATGCCATCTTCGAGCGGCAGATGGTTTTTTATGAAGAGATTTTTCACTGTCTTTTTTGTTCATAATAAATTCACTATGTGATTTTTGTACGGAAGTCTTTTCTCGCAACAAAAAGCTTAAACCATTTTCATACTTCGGCTCCTTCTCCGCCGAAGCATGAACGGCTTAGACGAAGAAAATGTCTTGCATTTGAAACCAAAGTAGTGAAGGATTTGGTTTAACTTAGTATTTTTAATTGGCACGGGAAGAAGAGTAGAAGAGATTAAATGCCAATATCGTAGGAAATAATGTTTAAAAGATACAATAAGCCAGTCTATTAAAAAAATAATAATTTATATACATATTTGAATATTGCTTTCAAATAATGCCGCTATTCGTGAGTTAAAATTTCAATGGGAATTCAGACTACTGACTACTAAAGTTATGCCTAAATCCACATGCGACATGAGGGCATTGAGACATAAATATTTATGCATTCAAATAATATATTAAAAATGAATAAAAGAGTTGAGGTAACAGAAGAATAATGATTTATGTCGCTTACGAATTAAATTTGCTTTACTAAATCGTATTTAGCGATGTATGGAATATTGTTTATAAGTAGTAAATAATAGTGACTAGTGATGTAAGCGATGTTGTTGGAATAAATTGAATGGAATTCCTATATGATTTCTCTAAAACTTTTCTCAAACGGTTCAGCATAAAAATATATTATTATACCTATATATATATTTATATACATATATTATTATATTTTTATATGTTCTTTTGATTTATTAGGTAAAGCTACCTCAAAAAGGGTACTTTTGGACAGTTTAGTAAAGGAACTGTTGATTGTGGTATATTAAAAACCATAAAATAGGACAGGGTAAGAAAGTGTGGATACCTGTTGATAATAAATTTCTACAGATGGTAAACATTGAATAGCAGAAGGACATTTTTCTCCGGCTTCTTGTGGCTAATACTTTTTGAGGCAATGGTGACTGCCATGCGCTAGTGAGCAGAATAGTTTTCAATGTTCATTCTCACTGGCTTCGGCATGTGAAAATCTTTAATATAATATTACAAAAGCTAAATCCTGTTATACTCTAAAAACGCCTTTAAATAGGACTCTAGCTAAATTTATTCAATATTTCTACTTGCATTTTTTTATTTCAAGAGGCGTGCTAACTCTATTTTAAGCTATCATTTTAAGTAACTTAAGTAAGTATTCTTAACCAGTAAGAACTTTGCATTCATTGGCCAAAAATAAATAAAATAAATTTGAAAACGTGTAAAAACTGAGAGCAAGGATATTTGAGTCTAAGCTTAGAAAAGTAGGACAGCTGAGGAGATGTTGAGCTCGTTCTGTCTCATCATCTTTTATGCACCTGCAGTTTACGAGTATACCTCATCATTTTCATTCCCTCGCATGGATTTCCTACAGCCAGAACTAGACTCGATTTTCTCTGCAACTATGGCTAGTGAAATTTCCCAGCTCTGAGTTGACTCTCCCAAGAGTAAATCTCAAGTATCTAAAGAAATTCTTATCCTCCAGTGATGCAAAGGAAGCATTTCAAGGATAATCTGCCTAGTCAACTTAACAGATTTGCAGTTTTCCTTGTAGACGAATCATTGGATGAACAATTTCGTTCCACTTCGAACGTTTCTTTCTCGAGGCGATATGTGTAGAGAAGGATTCGCAGAATTCAACAGCGATGTACACTACTTAGTTTCTGTGAGAATGAGCTTAACGTTTCTGAGAAACTTGAAATGCTCGAAAGTTAAAACAAATCTGTAGCACTTGTAACCAAATCACGACGTGGACAGCAGCAGTTTCTTCTGCTATGAAAAAGCTTATCATAAAAATTGTCTGCCTTTTAGGGTTTATATAAATCTATAGGTCATTCCTTTTGAATGACTACACAAGGATGCATGAGAGTCACTGTTAAACGCAAAACCTTCTTTTTTGGAAGAAGTACGTTTTGCGTCTTTCAACAAATTTGTATTAGTTTCGTAATTAGAATTTTAATGCGTGATAAAGTAGAAGCTAAACTTCTCACATTTGAAAAGCAAGGAGCTCACGAAAATGTTCGAACTGACAAAATGGGTATCATTCAAAATTCCCTAAAATTATTGGTAAGGGCAATAACAGGTTTTATACCTACTTATGATTCTGAATTAAATCGCCAATCTATGTAATGGAAGCCTGCAACTTCCCCGAGAGCCAAAAAAGCTGGATTGATAAAATCAAAATTCAAAGCAATGGTAATTTTTTTTCGATACTCATGAAATTATGTACTTTTACTGGATCTCTGAAGAGCTAACTAATATTTAATAAAAACGCATTCACTTTCTAGTTGAAGATTTGAGCCCATTAAAACCGTGAAAGAGAAAACGGCTCGCGTCGTAAATAAGCTCATAGAATAAGACTCGCAAAACTGTTCCGAAGAATGAAAGACTTGCGACGAGCATTGTATGTATGTATATTGAAGAGTGCAGAGTGAGTTTTGCTACTTCATATTCACTTACTTAGAGATATAATAATTTTAATAAAATTTTATGATATAGTTAGAAAATGTATAACTTTCTTAGCAAGAATCTTCTTTTAACTATTTTTATTATATTTTGAATACAATTTTTTCCATCTACTTTTTCATTCCTACTTACCAATAATGAAACAGCAAATAAAAAGTTTTCGTTTCATTTTGTGGGTTTTTTAATCCACAGCGGCAAGGCTCCAAGCACTTAGTTTTATAATTTTGTGTAAGCAACTATCGAGGCGCTCGTTGAAAGGACTAGTATATCAACAAAATTTGTCTGCACCTTATCGCACTTAATCAATCACGAATCAATCAATCCAACCAAGAAAGTGACAGCATCCTAAGTATCACTCAACATTGTCTTTGAAATGTAAGCACAATTCGCGCCGGCGTGCAGAATTGTTCGCTTCACAGTGTTTTCACACAACAATGACACTGTAATAAATGAGCGCAAAAAATTTTGTTACGCTTAGCATTACAAAACTTTGCACATTAAATTCGTTTTTATAATTATTTTGCTTTGTCGTTGTTTTAAGTTTGTGCTATTTTTTATATATTTTTTTTTGTTTTTTATTTAGCAAATCGCTGTCACAATTGCAAGTCGTGCTTTATAGCACTGGCAAAGTGCAATTTACTAGACACACCAAAAAACAATGGTATTACTCAAGTAAAGAAAATTGCAGTATCCGTTGCCGTAAGGCACCAAACTACAAAAAACAAAATGAAAAAAAAACAAAAATTTTAAATTCCAAAGTTTGAACGAACAAACTGTATTTAGTCCGGCAGCAGCGTATCCGTGGGTAAGACGAGCACGGGCAATTTTTATATGCTGTTAAGCAGAACACGACGCGTTTAAAAGCTGTTTGCTTGGCAAGTAAGTAGTAGTTGAGTGTTGCACGACCGAAAGACGAATCTTTGAATTGTGCTGCGGCACTGGCATTTATAAAAATTTGCACCCAAAAGAGACCATCGCCTGAGACTATCGATCGATCGTTGCGCTGTTGTGCAGTTGCGGCTTTGTAATGACAGCGCTGAACTTTGGAGCGTCGTCAGAGAAGCAACAATGGCCAAGTTGAAGCTGCTACATGCAACAAACAACAAATTCGCTTGGCGTCGCTCTTGCCTGCATTGTTGTTGTTAACTTAGCTTTGTGCTTAATTTTTTATACTTTTTGTGCTTTCAATTGAAAACGAAAGGTGTAGCGTAAAATTTGGTAGCAGCAGCAGCGATTACTTAGGGAAAGACAGCGGTGAGGCCAGCATAATCGCCAAACAGCGCTAGCTCTGCGGGCTGCGACGTCGACACCTACCTGTGCGGTTGAGCTTCGTCACTGCTGACTTTGGGTTATAACACCCTAGTTTGTCTGCTTATGATTGTTAGCAACTAGAAAAATACATAGTATGCGCCTAAGTATTAAAATAAAAGCAAATGAAAAAGTGAGTAAAAATCTGAAATTAATTTCATTCGACTAGGTTGAGGTGCGCTGAGATTATATGATGGTAGTGGGTTGGTTTGTTGTTGAAGTTTGCAAGTCGCAATTTGACAGATTTAGGAAGTGGTCACGTAAAATGCCCTCACATAGTCGTTACGTTAAACCACAGCTGACAGTAGGGAGCTGATTTTTTGTTTTTTTCGCACTTTAAGCATTTGTTTGCCTACGGTTCCTTGTTCGCTGATGTCTCTGTTTGGTTGCTTTGAAGGGGTCACATTATTGTTTGTGGTTGCAGCTGCTATTTTACTTTTACCTGCTGCTGACATTTCATTGCTACATTAGCATTGTTGCTGCACAAAATCGTGTGGACATTTTTTGTTTTGCCTTTGGATGCTTTTATCCAACTTATCGACTGCGTTACCGTCTACGTCGGCTGTGGCGTGCGTGCGATTGCGCGATTGTGCTATTAAATTGTCGCATTTCATTGTTATTGCACTTATTGTTGTGGTTGAGGCGAAAAATAATGTTTTTTATTCATTAGATTTTTATGTAGCAATGCATATAATAGGTAGTTTTATTGTGTGTTACAATTGTTTCCCGTTTATCAATGCCGCTTTTCAGGTTGCTCGCTTAGGTCTTTTGTATTTGGAAGGGTTTAATTATGTGCTTTATATGCTTGTGCGCGCCTATGACGTGTACAAATGTGCAAGGTTGCCAAAGTTTGCTAGCCGTAATTAGCATTTATTAGTGGAAAATTGAGCAGACCGCATGATGACAATTAAATTTTTGTCTGAGCATATACGAGTATGTATGTAACTATGTGCATTGTATATGCATTTGATGCGTGCAAGAGCACAACCATACATTTCACATCAATTAATGTAATCGTTGCGATAGGTAGTAAAGTTTCCATGTTGCTGAAATTCTTTTTACAATCAGCGACAACAGAGAGGCGCTTTATGTTGCAATAAATGAAGTAAAGTGTTGCTTACAACAAGTTCATATTTCAAAATTTTCCTAACAAAACACATTAAAATCATTGAAACTATATATGAGTATATTTAAGCTTCCTAGCATTGATTACTTATAAATAATAAGAGGAATTGTGGCTATATCGATTGGATCTTATGGATGCTATTGAACTTTTTCCAGCATAACCGACATTCTCTCGCTTAATTTGGATTTTGAAGTGGGCAATCGACAGTCATGTATATGTACATATTTCAATAATTTGACATACCTATAGTAGCTCAAAAGGGCCAAATCGCATCATCAAGGCAAATTTTTTTATTCGGTCCTCAAAATTTTCCCCCAATAGAGTGATGGGCGCGTGGTAGAAATGGCAATCTAGGGCCCGGGGTTTTGGTATTTTTAAGTCACGAAAATCCCGTTATTTGTAATCTCTTACGAATCATGTGAAATGTTAATTCCCTTTTGATAGCAAAAAAGCATCACCGACTAACTTTTTAGCAAATATTTTTAACATTTGTATTGTTGAGATCAGATAAACATTGCGCAGACCTCTGCCACTCGAAAACTCAAATATTCATACATATCTAAGACGTACTAGGTTGTTCACTAAGCTTTGCAGTTCGATAAGAAAAACGCAATTGTTTGATTTGTAATACACTTTATTATTCAGTATAGTCTTCTTGAACATCAATACACTTGTTGCAACGAGATTGCAATTTATGAATTCCATTCCTGAAGTGAGAATCTGGAATACGCGTCCACAGCTGTTACGATCTCATCATTTGATGAAAAACATTTTTCACGCATCCATTTTTTTAGGTCTGGAAACCGATGGAAGTCGCTATGGGCCAAATCTTGTGAATACGGTGGATGCTCCAACAATTCGAAGTTTATTTCATGGATTTTAGCTATTTTAACAATGCTCTTGTGACATGGTGCATTGGTCTGTAAATATTTTTTTTTTTTAATTGGGACTTTTGCACGAATTTTCTCTTTTATATTGTTTTATAAGTTTGCAAGTAATCCACAAGCAAAATTCATTCGCATCACAAAAAACTGATGCTAACACCGTCTCGGACGATTTCTGGACACGAACTCGTTTCGGAGGCGAATTACCAGGTTCATATCAATTTTTAGCCACTTTTTTGATTTAAAATCAAGCTGATAGACCAAAGTCTTATCCGTAGGTATGAATCAACACACGAAATGCACTTTATCATTTCGAAAACGCTCTAAATGGTGCTGAGAAAATCATATTCGAATGTATTTTTGTTCCACTGTTAGCGAATGCGGCACCCATTGTGCACACAGCTTTCTGAAAGTCAACTCACCCCATTCAGTCAAAATATTGCCTTGACTGCTTAATGAGATGCCTACGATTTCTGGTGCCGTTGCTGTTTTTGAGCCTCTTTGACGTGTGACGTAGATCGTCTTCAAGGATTATACGACCACGTTTAAATTCAGCAATCCATCTTTCTCATCAATGAATGTCTCCGGATCATCTGCAGAATATTTCATCAACAAATGCCTCAGCATCATCTCCAGAATATTCTGGCCAAACACCATCAGTAACGGCGCACTTTGGAGATCAACGAACTAGGAACCCATTCTTAGGTTAATCAAACGCAGAAATTGGCGATGGATAGGTCACACACTGAGATGGCACTAGACTAGAACCCGCAAGGGAGCAGAGGTCGCGGTCGACGTGTACGTGGAAAAGTCTTGTTGAGGCCCTATGCTCCCGAGAGAAGTAAACAAGGAAAAAAAATTTATTGCGAAAAGTTCTTGAACACTTTGAACATTCGTTCATAAATTTCCTTTGCTTTTAAACATTTCAAAAATAAAAATTCAAACATTGCACAACACTTGATAAAGAATGAATTGACAGATTGAAATAACACTTCCCATACGCTCATATGAAGAGTGTACTAACAAACAAAAAAAAAAAAATGTGGCCAGTAACAACGCCCTCTCTTATAAAATGGCAAAACTTATTGAACAGCCTAGTGCGTACATAGATCATTAATAACCAGATATGATGCATCGGATGAGTGCATAGGTAAACTTTAATTTGATCCTTTAAAAATTGTAAAATGAAAAATGAATGATATACATATATAAAGCACTTTCTCGATGCCAATGTGATTTAAAAAATGTGTAATATGAAAGCATATTTCCTGTAAGTGAAATTCTCTGTTGTACTCAAAAGACAAAATTGCTACGAAATTTAAATTTTTTATAGATCCCATTAATTTGTCAAGTTAAGCCAACTTTTCCAGCAAAAATATAATTTCCTCATTTTACTGAGTTTTCCGTAAATAAAAGTGACTATTAGCCAAAGTCAAAGTCAAGTTGAAGAATAAAAAACCTGACTTTTAAATCCTTTTTTATAGCATCCGGCAGCTATTTAATTACACTCGTATGTATGTTTGAATGATTATCCTGTTTTGTTCATTTGCCACCACAATGAATTAGTAATTCTCGTTTTGGAAGTTAACCGACAGTGCTGCTTGAACTTCACGTTTTTACGGTGGTAGAGTTTATAACTACCATTACAGTGAATGGTGAACGTATGCACGTTTAAATATGCATACCACTACTTTCTAACACCCTGATGAAAAGTATTTAGACGTTTTACAATAATATGTAAGTATGTTCGTGGCTAAATATCGCTTATTGTGAGCGCAAAATAACTTTTGAGTTATTAGCATGAAGTTGCGGTTTCAGTTTTTTATAACCAGTACCCTATTGTGCTAGGATACATCGTATAATTATGGTCACTTAACGGTTGTTGAAAACAATGTGATGAAATTAAAATCAATGCCCCACAATCCTTTTATGCAACAAGGAAGTAATTAATTTAGAATTCTCTCGATACATAAGCCGACGTCCCAGCTTGGAAAATATTTCGTTTATCTCAAGTCTAAAATATGATTACTTCATAGTTTTTACAGACCACTTAGTGCTAATATGATCTGAAATTACTACAGATAGTTAAATAAACAGGTTAAAGAAGAGTTTAGAAATTCGTAAAAATCATTCTTTGACCCCGAAAAGTCAAGCAGAATAGAACTCGATATCCCATTGAATTCACTTTGTGGGCGGGCAATAGGAGCATTACGCGCATAATTCGTGTTAAGCAATGAATGAAATCGGTTAATGTTGCGTAGAAATATATGAACGGTACGGATATGAAAGTGAATGTTACGAGATGACCAATCAATTTCTTCTGTAATTACACTAAAAACAAAAGACAGTGAGAGTATAGACCTTCAGGTCTCTAGAGATTTTAAGTTAATTAGAATCAAACGGGAATTATAAGAAGGGATAGGATTTGAGCAATTTAACAACCTGAGAACATACATATTTAACGGACACCTTCAGTACATATTCAATACTCTCAATAGTAAATTGGTGTCAAGGCCTCGAGATGAGTGATGCATACTCTAATATAGAGGTACAACAAAGTTAATGTGACTATTGATGGGGAATGTGAGTCAAAAGCCGCACCTTGATCATGAACAGATTGAAATAAAGTAGATATTAGCAATACATTTTGCAAAACATTTTGAGTTTTGGCTAAAGGAACATGAAAACATTTCTTGATTTAAGAGAGCTTACTGGACCAGCAAACGAGCAATTAATGGTTTTTAAGAGTTCTTCATAATTGCAACCTAGGAACATCCTAAGTATTTCTAATCGCAGAAAATATCTTCAAATCATCAGTATATGGAAGAAAATTGGCAAACGAAAAAAAGGTACTAATATCATTAATATATAGAGCGAAGAGTAGAGGTCCTAAAATACGTGCCACAAAGCATACGTGAAAGGTACCGAATTTTTTGCTTTGTTCCGAATTTCCCTCTCGGGCCTCGACAACACTCAGTCTTGCGTTGGTTTCGTTAATCTATTTAATTTCTGACAGGGTAGGTGATTAGCTTGCCGCTGTGAAAGGCCCCAAATATACAGCCTCAATCATTATTACACATCGTCTATCGGATCAATAAGTTTTCAACCATTGAAGGAAAACATAATGAAAGGAAGCGGGGCTATTTACATAATTGAATTTGCGAAAATGTGTGAGAAACTCTATAAAATGCTTGGGCAAAGTCCAACTTGAAAACCTTCACCGAAATTAAGAAAAAATAAATATTCTCCAAAGGCAGTTTTAGTCTCAAAGTACATCTTTTCTTTAACAATTGCTTCGAAATCTTTGGATATAGTAGAAAGCTTTGAGATAGGCCTGTAATTACACACATCTTTTTTTTGACACTGTTGAAATTTTCCAATTGTTGATAAGAACTCCAGAAGACAAAGATTTGTTAAAAATTAGTTTGTGAGAAATAATAACAGTTTTTCAGAAAAATTATGGAAAGCCCATCCTTATGGGCTAATGTCTAGAGAAGCATGGTTTAAATAGGCAAAATTCAAAGATGAAAGATTATTAACATAACAAGAACAAAACGAGTGTGCATCGTCATGAGTAAAGTTAGATTTGAAAAAATCGGCAAATTAGTTGGCTACTTCTGCAGGTTTAGTAGCAGATTTGTCATTAAAACGAACCGCAGAAGGGACTCTAGCACTAGATTTTTTAAATTTAACAAATCGCCAAAAGACCTGAGGATTTGACTTAATATTATCTTCAATCCTAAGAATATATATTAGTTATTGTACTTTGTACTGTAAACTTATTTAAACAGTTGAATTTTCGCAAGCATTGCTGGTATTTTATAAAAATAGTATGATTATTAGGATCTAAAATAGTTAATGAACATTATTTCGTGTGCTTTTAATTTTTTTTTAATTTTGATCCGCCATTTGCTATGGCAGCAGCCCTCTGCAATGGCAACACCAAAGAAGGTGAATAGCAGGAATTTACTTCTTTTGATATTTCTAATTAGCGTCAGTTGACAGTTAATGTGTGACTTAAGAAGAAGAATACAGAGGCATTCTTAAAAATTTAAATAAGAGTTATTAAAGTTTAAGTAAATGGTTCTGTAAAATTCAAAATCGAAAATTCTTTCCTTCTATTTAGAAGGATTTAGACATGTCGCTGCTCAGCTGTGAAAAATGCATACTCAAGTTGAAACATCGTGGAATATGCAATATTACTAAGCTCATGTGGCCACATAGATGGAATGGACAGAAAAACATTATCTGTAGTCATGGTACTGCTACAGGACATAATACCTTCTACTCAAATATGAACGAGACGTTATCAATAAAACGGTCCGCGGATGACATATGACAAAAATAAATTTTTGTTTTTTGGTAGGACTGTTATAAGCTTACATGGCAAATTTCAGCGTGATATGTCACATAGTTTGTTTTCTGTGGTACTGTAAACAAGTCAAGCTCGAGTGTGTTCTTCGAATTTTACGATGGAAATTCAAGTTGAACAAAGAATTTGTTTGAAAATTTGTTATTCCAACAAAATTTCGGCTTCAGACGCCTTAAAACTGTTGCAGACAACCTATGGGGACTCTGCTCTATCGCGTGCACGTGTTTTCCAGTGATACAAATCGTTCAAAGAGGGCCGTACATCAATCCAAAAAACCACGCCAAAGTCGCTCAAAAATTAAGGTTATGCTGACTGTTTTTTTCGATTACGAAGGTGTGGTGCACTTGGAGTTCCTTCCGCAAGGCCGATCGGTTAACGCTGAATATTATTTAGACATTTTAAAGCGTTTGCGCGAGAACATTCGTCTTAAAAGGAAGGAATTGTGGGACAACAAGTCATGGTTCTTGCATCTCGATAATACACCAGCTCACACATCACGTCTTGTTCGCGATTATTTGAACAAAAATAATGTTAATATCGTTCCGCAAGCACCGTATTCGACTGATATGGCTCCATGTGACTTTTTCCTGTTTCCCAAGCTCAAGTTGCCGCTCCGTGGAAAACATTTTGAGACAATTGAAGTCATAAAAGAGAATTCGAAGAACACACTCGAGCTTGACTTGTTTACAGTAGCACAGAAAACAAACTATGTGACATATCACACTGAAATTTGCCATGTAAGCTTATAACAGTCCTACCAAAAAACAAAAAATTTATTTTTGCCATATGTCATCCGCGGACCGTTTTATTGATAACGTCTCGTTCTTATTTGAGCAGAAGGTATGTGTGTTATTGGGAGAAAAGAGGAAACTTCTTCTTTAAAGGCTGTAGGAGTGAAGAAGCGCAAGGAAGCCTAAGACATTTATTTAGCGACTGAATTCACCGAAATTAAAGAGTGAAAAAGTTTTTTTAAAGATTTTTGGAATACAGTTAAGTATTTAGTATAGCAATTACTCAGTTTTGTCGATTCAATACGGTTCAAGAAGGGTACGGTGCGGTATCACAACGACCTAGGTGTGGCGGTAGAGTCTATCGGCAGCAAATTCAATCTAAGTTGTTCGTTCTATCATTAATTTTATTCGGAACTGATATGCTCATAATGGATCACTCTATTCAACAATCCAAGCAAATAATGATGTTTGGGCTAATATGCCCAAAAATCCGTTACATGTACTTTTAAAAAATTTACTTCGTAAGTACGTTATGAAGAAAATATGTTAGTTATATATATTTTTATGCTTTCCAAGAAACCGTGTTGTTGTACTTTTACTGACGCACGACACTAGATTAACGTCGCGGAATAGGTACGAATAACTAAATTAGGCTTTATTGTTTAGAGGCATAGACCTTTTTCTTCAAACATCTGAAACATCTTCTTCATCTTTGTAAAAAATTGGCTGGCTTAACACATGAATAAATGAAAAGGAGCTTTGCGTTTCGACATTACGGTCTTTTGAGAGGTCTGAGCTTTTGTGTCCTTCTTCCGGCCACACGTGGCAGAGATATTAAATTTTTCTTCTCGCTATAGCATCACAATCGAGAAGAAGGTGTGTTGGAGTTTCTGGGGATTGATCGCAGAAACGTTGGGAGTCAGTTAAACTTGTCCCAAGCCTGCGCAGCTGCTTGCATCCACTTCTTTATTTCAAGGTATACCTTTATGGCCTGGGACCTCGATGAGCTAGATGCGATTGTGCATTCCGCATGCATTTCTCGTTGTACTCAAGATAGACTGTCACTCAGAATGCCAATTCGCTCGTTCCGGAGTTTTTTATCTAAGTTGATTTCTGTATGTGGAAAGGTGGCATACACTTTCGCTTGGAAGATGCTGAGAAGACTACCCATCTGCACAGACTACTTTGTTTTGGGGTCCATGTACTCCAAGTTTAAATTCTATGTATTCTGGTGTCTTCGACCCATCTGTATATCAGTGTAGGATACACTCTTCGAGTTTTCTTTTGAGAGTAGGTATGCGTCAGCTTACTTTATCGTCCAATTCGATCCCCTATTTCTTCTAAAATGTAATAACCTCAGTGATATCATCCCTGGATAGCTGGACAAATGGGAATGTTTGATTGCTGAGCTACTATGCGAGGCGGTGTCAGCTCGAGCATCACCTCCATCGCAGCTGTAAGGTAGGTGCCCATCGCTCCCACATACCACACGGTAAGCATTCAAGCTTAGTCAGTGCTACCTGTACGATCGAAAGGTGGCCTTTGATACCCATACGCAGGGCCGTAGAGAGCATATCCGGGCACCGGGGGAAAATTGCAATGCGGGCCCTTTCCAATTATGTCTAATTCATATAAATACGTATAATCTCGAGTCCGGGCCCCTCTGAAAACTCCGGGCCCGGGGGAATAAGTACCCGAATTTGAATCCATTGTGGAATGATGAATCCGGGTTTCATCAACGGTGTAAACCCGACGCAATAATTCCTTCAAACTTCGCTTAAAGTGCTCCAAACACTGCTTTGAAGTCAACAGCCGCATCCGCTTGTTGTTGCTTCTGAGAAATTATAATTATATATATAATATAATTTTTTCATCGCCAACTTATCATGTAAAATATTAATTGCCATTCCGGTCAACAGACCTATGATCTCTGTTACTTCGCGCACTTTCGTTCGTCGACCAGCGAGAATCATGTCGTGGACTTTTTCAATGATTTCCTTGGTAATCAAGTCTGCTCAGGACGTCCGGCGTCCATAAAAAACGGATGTTCGCCAACGTTTAAATTCGTTGAACCAATACCTAACTAAATAGATAGCGAAGCGTTCCTATAGGCGGGATTCAACTTTGCTTTTATCTCCTCCCATTTTTCCTCACGAAAATCACGAAACGCGTTTTACTCGAATAGTTGCCAAATGTAATCTAACCTATCAATCAGTCTGAAATCTGTTTTGCCGTCGTTTGATAGATGGCAGCACACGATGCTAACACCAACTTCCCTCAGGAACGCCCTCCGCGATATGTACATAATTCCGACTGAAATAAAAACTATTTAACCGGACACTTGAACGCCCTTACTTTTTTAATATGGTATTTCCTTGATTTAGTTTCATGAGACCAAATTAGTTAGAAGAAAAAAGTAACAAACCAGTGATTTTTATTTGGCTTCGTTGGTACTCATAGCAGCGAGAAATGTGGATTAGCCGATGAGAAGCTGTAACATAATTGCACACATATGTATCTACATAATCACATGAGCATACATTTGCGAGCATACTCTCATGTAGACAAGTGGGTGATCAAGTAACGGTACAGATGCTGCTGGAGCAGCGGATGATTGCAAATGAAATTGATGAGCTGTTGTGCAGGTGTAAATCACCTGCAAACATTGTTACGTCGCGCCAACTCCAACCATTGAATGCATAATAACAAAATTATAATCACAAAAACGTAATAACGTAAACAACAACAGTATAATATTTGTATACATACATGCATGTATGTATATATGTATGTATGTGCGGATACGTATATTTGTATGCATATTTGCGTAATCTATTTTCGTTGGCGTTGTCGTCGCTGTCATCTTGAATTACTTATATTCCATTACTTATTTTGTGTAAACAATATACGTTTTTTTTTGCTGGCATTAATGCTGTTGTTTAGCTTTTTCATGCCATTTCGCTTTCTTTGCATTTTAAAGATGCATATCAATGGTAGCGTTGCAAGCGATGTAAGCAACGAAAAATAAAATTAAATCACTTGAAATACTGGCTTCGACGGCAACATTATTACAAAGCTTTTGTTGTTCCGCCAATTGTTTGTTACACATATATGCGCATGCCAGTGTTAGTATACGAGTAATAAAATATGTAGAAGCGCCAGCAGCACATTTTCAGCAAGCGTTCGTTGCAGACAAGACATTAGCAGCCAAAATGGTGCGGTGGAGCAGAGTTGGTTTTTCTCATTGTCATTTTGCCGTCAGTTAAGAAATTGTTGCATACCAAAATATTTATAAATATATGTACGACTATGTGTCGAGTCTGCAACGAATATTAGCTGCGTTAGTAACAAATAGAAAAATATATCTACAACAATAGCAAGCACAAGTAAGCGGCACCAATAATAATGAAATAACAGTAGCCAAGCATTCGACAACTTGGCCAATAATCAGTCGAGCAATCGTTTACAACAAAGCAACCAGCTATAGTAACAACAACAAGCAACATCTTGTAGCAACTATTATTAGCTGCACAAGCAATGACATCTTTAGCACAACTGCCTGGCTGCATGGCTGCAATCCATTAGATGCTGTATATCATCGAGTGCTACCAATGTCCACTTACTGGCTTATAAGTGATTGCACTCGGTGTTCGGAATACAATTTATTTCTAATAACTTTTATTTTTACGGGTTTTCTTCTTCTTCTTTTTTGAGAGCCATACCAAATGGATTTGCTTAATATTCACTATAAAATAGTTTACTGCCGCCATTGGTTCCATTTAAAATTTATGTTTCTGCTGCCTTCGACATTCTGTTTGGTTTTTGCTCCGGCTATTGCAATTATTCAGGGACGAAGCTGCAAACAACTTTTGCTTTGGTTACTTTAACTATAAAGTGTCAACCGAATCAGCGTTAGCAATGGCAATAAAATTTGTGCATCGAATTGACTTAATAAGAATAAATTGGTATGGACTAGTGTAACTATAACGGGGCTGTTTTGGAGTACAGTGCCGGTCTAAAAGCTGCAATACAGCTCATCAGTCTTAGAATACATCGACACAGTTCGAAGTCAGCCATTTTTTGTAGTTGCTGCAAATAAAAATTACTACGTGAACCCAAATCCTTCTTGAATACCTCAGGAGCTGGAACATTTAAGGCTGTTCTCACGAAATGACTAAAGCGGGACACTAGATGGATCTTAGTTTTGAGAAACTTTCATGCCCTGATAGCGGGGAAGAAAACGAGAAAACGAGAATCTACTGGACCAATTGAAATTGAAATTTAACGCATTAGTTTTTTATAAAATTTATAATTCCTTTTTTTTTTTGATTTTTTCATCATTATTTAAAAAATGCCTTACTTAAATATTTAAAATCCTTTTTTGAGGGTACCATTCAATGAAACTTGCACCGATTGCAGAAAATAAGTTCCCTTAGTTTAGAAATATTAACCGGAAGCCATGGCATCTGATATATAGATCAAAATGTGAAAACCTGTACATCTCTAAAGTTAGTTATTAAGTTAAGAAACCAAAACATACCGGATCTATGGTAGGCATTGGAAAAAGAAGCGTAGCACCGCCCATACTGAAATTTCCCAATCGCTTTTCTCCGGAACCCCAAAAGCGAAGATAGTAAAATTTGATACAGTTACACCAATTGCCAATGCCTGCCTTATGGTGAAAAGTGGTAGGTATTAGAAAAAGGCGTGTAGTACCGCCCATACAAGCTGAAATCTTCATATCGCCTATCTCTGGAATGGCTTATGCTATGGTACTGACATTTCATACAGTTATATAAATTACGAATGCCGTACAATGTCTCACTCTCTTTCTATATTTAGAGGAGTCCCACAAGTGTCGATTCTTGGTTTCCTACAGTTTGTTTTGTATATGGTCTTGTTTTGCCTTTATGGTTAATACAGCACCTAAGCACCAAGACTGCTCATTGCGGGTTCTTCTTTGCTAGCAACGTTGTTGTAGGGTTGTGAACTCTTTGCTAATACTGATAGTCAATGCAATAAAAAAAACTCAAAGTGATTTATAATAACATTACCAGGTATATATTTACATATACATATACATATATATGGGAAAAATCGGTATGATCACATCTCTCTATGGGCTCGCAAGATAACCTCGATATCACTCGACGATATCTTGAAGTTTAAGTGTTTTATAATGCTTTACAAAATCATAGTCACTGAAGAGCATCCGCATCTCAAAAATCGTCTTCAAATTACTCAATCATCACGATTACAACATATTTTGTACTTCAAATTTACTTTTGTAATATCTGAACGCCGTTTTTTTATCTATGTATACCGTCCGCTTATGGAACAAACTGCCCTTTAAGCTCAGGGCTACTAAAGATACATTGCACCCTAAAATAGCATTACTTAAATGTAATGAACAGTAAAGGATATTTTGTACTATTTATTCATTTGTCTCTACTTTATTTCGTGAAATTCTTGTATTACTCTTTCTTTTTTATTCAAATCTTACTCTTACCCTTCACCAATAATGTGATTTAATTCAAAGTTTTAGATGTTAGGTTTATATTGTATCAATTTTTAATTTTTTATGCGTTATTTGTAATAACATTAGGATCTAAGAGTGAAACATAACCTGTGGCTGCTGTCTTATACGAAATAAATAAATAAAATAAATAAGGCGAAAAGGCATTTCCAGAGTTTGAAAAAAATGTGTGCATATTTTCCCACTTTGTATATTTCAATTGAAATTGGCTAAACCTCCTAATTGCAGTGAGAATAACTATTGGCCAAATTTTAGACAAAGGGCGATATTAGTAGTTATGAATCTTACAATAATACCATAAATTCTCCAAATTTTTTTAGGAAAATTGGTTTTTCGTCTTCTAAGTACTACGGAAGATTCAAAAATTGAAATCTTCTTAGGGATACCTGGCGAAGCCTCGGTTTTAACAAATAAATCGCCCAATTTTTTATTATTTTACATTAAATAACAATTTATGAAAATATTATTCAAATGTTGCATTATTATATAGAAATTAATTGCATAGACCCACACCATCGTATCGCCAGCAAAAATTTTAAAAATATTCCAATTACCTCCCAAGATGCGACCAAAATGAGTTTGCACCGCTCCTGTAAAGAAGAAAACATTTGCCCGAAATGAAGCGCATCTACTGTTTCCATCAGAAGAATTCAACCTTAACATTTGAGTGGACAGGTCGTCGAATAACTGAAGCACAACTGTCATACGCATCTGACGTCTGTCTTCGTGCGCCGTCTGTTATGCCGGCGTTTTTGTTGGTCCCATGTGGGTCTCAGGCAGCATGAATCTACTATTGAAATTCAAATCTTTATAAAGTGCACCTAACAACTCAACGTGTCTTTAAAGCTAACACACATACTTGTGTGTGTGTGTGTGTGCATATGTAGAATTGAGTGCATATACATAGCTACATTTATTTGCCAATATTACGAATATCATTTGATTGGCCCGATTTAGCAGCGATTCTTCACAAATTAAAGCCAATGCTTGCATACCCTAAATTGCTTTTTAGCTTTTGATTCTTTTTTGAATTATTTGGTTAAATTGTGTAATGTAATTTGTATGAAGCATAGGTATTAAACGAATTTTAGCGTTAAATTTCAATTAAAATGTTGTGTCTTGATTGCGGAAAATTTTGATTGCCTTTAAAGTTGGTTTTGCACGTACGTGAATATATGTATGTATGCATGTAAAATCTGCCTTAGAACATAAGATGAATGCCTGGCGAATTGGGAAGACTCAACATAAATTTGTTTCAGTTGATTGTATTTAGTTAAAAATAAATGTTTGATAAGGGCTTTTGTGTGAAAATTATTTTTTTAGAATCCAGCAGCTTCATAGCATTTCATACGTACAAATCTATATTTTTCGTAAAAGGAGGTAGAAGTAAAGTGAAGAAATAAAATCAAGGGCAAGGTAAATGTGTAAATTTGTGCCACTAGTTTCTGCGCCTATTGCAGCTAAGTGTAAACAATTTTACAAAGAACCGAATAAAAATTTTACTTTTCGGTTGCCAAAGTCACAAGGAAGAACATTTTTTTAGAGGTTCAAGGAGCCAAAGAGTGGTAAGATCTATTGATTTGAAAGTCAAATTTGTAACATGGGGGATCATTAGTGGTTTCGAGAAAAGAATTCTCCGCATAAAAAAGAGCGCCTGGACGCATGCGCATAGGCATATTGGAACGCCACTCTGTAGTAACGCAAAAGCGGTTCCAAGATGGGCGACGGTTCCAAATGAGGGGGAACTTTTTAGTTCCAGGACATACCATTGCTGCGACGGCAACTTTGATAGTCACACATTTGGACTTTTATTTGTCGGGGTATGTAAAATCTAAATGCTTTGCGGATAAACCAGCTTCGATTGAGTCATTGGAAGCCAACATTACGAAAGTCATTCACGAGATACCGACCGAAATCCTCTAGCGAGTCATTCGAAATTGGTGTTCACGGATGGCCGAATTACGGCGCAGTTGCGGCCAACATTTGAAAAGGATTATCTTTAAATACACGTCATGAGTGGTTACACTTGGAAGGTTGCAGGGACAATCACAAAACGCCTTCAAATTTTCATCAACCGCTACCTTCAATGCATACTACGTATCTTCTGACCCCATAAAATAAGCAACTCCGAGTTGCTTACGATTACCAATCAGGTCGACATAGCCTGTGAAGAGTGGAGAAGGAAATGGCAATGGCAAATGACAACGTGGCCAAACAGCGTTAACGTGGAATATGTTTCAACAAGCAGGACAATCAGTTGGAACACCTCGTACAAAAATAATAAAGATTGCCTTATCAATTTGAATTTTCGTTGTTTTATTTCAATTTAAAATCTGATACCTCTAAATGGATCACCCTTTTGTATATGCATTCGCTATCGTTGGTATTACTCTGAAAGGAATAAAATCCACATCAATGTATAATTTAACCCTTTTCGCTCTACGATTACTGAAACATCACGGGTAGATGGTACACAGAACCTTGAACTCAAATGAAATTTAAAATTGTTTTAAATAATATTTCTGTAAAACACTTTAATATCAATATTTCAAATAATAAGTATTTAGTAAGTGGAAGTTTTCTAAAACCGAATAATTTTAATTAATTTAAACAATTTTGCGTTAATTGAGAGAAGCTAATATTTGCACACAAATTCCATAAGAAATATTGTCATAATGATGATGAGACTCGTTGTTGAAATTAATAATTAATTTTGCAAAACACCTTTGCGTAATTATACTTCCATATTTGTATACGAGTATGTAGTTGTGCGTAATCACCTGAGCGTTAAGTATAATTGTTGATTGGACAGTGTGTGAAGTGCAATACTTTCATTTTTCGTTCAGCAAATTATATATGTGCATGTAAGTATGCCGCTGCTTGTAAGTATCTACACATATGTGCACACACACACTTACTCAAATGCATATATTATATATAAATACATGTGGTTACTATTATAAGGCAGGTTTTCTCCAATTACAAAACACCTATCGAATTGCCGATTTTATAATATGGATACATTGCGACTTCTGACCAGTAAATAAAGATGAAAAGAAATGATTTATTTTGTACAACTCTATCATCGTCCATTAACACAGTAGCATACCTACTCGTGCTTCAGACAACATTGATATTTGACTTATGCATACTGTGATTTGATTCATATAAAAACATTTGATACAACTACATACGGTGCGCCGCCAAATAACTGAATATAATACTTGTGTGTGTCACTTTAGCTTTAGTGCTTTTTAGCGGAGGAAGTTTGAAATTAAACATTTTGTGGATGTGTGAACACGCACCATAGGTGGTGTTAGTAAACCCGGAACTGTGAATGGCAGCCAACATACGAGTAAGTGGAGGTTCAACGGACGATTACTAAGGATATTTAGTGAAGCCACTTCCATTTTTTGGATTAAGCGGCTCAAAATCGTGACTGTGCATTGCGGTTGATAAGTGCCTAGGTAAAAAATTGTCCACGTAAAAAATAGCCTGTCTCGGATAAGCTCATGATTCAATAATAAAAGGTTCTGAATTCAGGGACAATTGAAATTCGACCCCACTTAATCAATTATTGTATTTTGGAAGTAGGGAGAAAGGGAAAGAATGTGATTGCCTTCTGTGAAGATGATAGTAGAAAGGTAGTAGAAATGGTACGCAAAGTAAACAATATGTAAGCATACGAGGTGTGTTCAAAAAGTATAGCGAATTTTTAATTTTCGCAGGTTACGTATATTCGAATTTTGATATTTTTGTGGTGATGTGTGATTTTTTTCAGTGATTTGGGCATGAAACGGGTCGCCGCAAAATTCGTACCAAAACTGCTCAATTTCGACCAAAAGCAGCATCACATGAACATGGCTAACGAGATGTAGGACCCTGTCCACGACGACTTAAATTTGCTCCAGAGGGTCATAACTTGTGACGAATCGTGGGTTTATGATTATGACGTGGAAACCAAAGCTCAATCATCTCACTGGAAGCTGCCGCACGAACCAACACCGAAAAAAGCGCACCAAGTTCGGTCTAATGTTAAAGGTTTGCTTACCGTTTTCTTCGATTGCAGGGGCGTTGTGCATCATGAGTTCTTGCCACAGGGTAAAACGGTCAGTAAGGAATATTACCTGCAAGTTATGCGCATTTTGCGTGAAGCAATCCGCCAGAAACGCCCGGATTTGTGGAAGAACAACAATTGGCTCTTGCATCACGATAACGCCCCTGTATTACCCAGATCTGGCCTCCTGTGACTTTTTCTTGTTCCCGGAACTGAAAAGGCCCATGAAAGGACGACACTACGCTACGATTGACGAGATAAAGACGGAATCGAAGGAGGAGCTGAACAAGATAAACAAATGATTTTTTGAAGTGCTTCGAAGATTGGAGAAAACATTGACATATAGTAAGTGCATAATATCTCATGGGGATTACTTTGAAGTTGACAAAATAGATATTAATGAATAAATAAATAATTTTTGAAAAACACCAAATTCACGATACTTTTTGAACACACCTCGTTTAAGCCAGTGAAATGCATTTTATTAATCCATGCAATATTGCAATATATCTCGTAAAGTATCTATAAAAAAATTAAAGTTAATGCCCGTTGTGACATTTCCCACTTAAAAATTTCTTTTGCTGTTTTTTGTCTGTTACATTCTGTTGTGAGCTACAGGGTGTTAATAACACCGGCACGCAAAAAAAAAAAGTGGGGAGTACTTTTGACTAGACCCATATATCCCTATGTATTTTGACGCGCTGAATCCGAATTCGGTGTCCGTTTTGCCCGTACACCCCCAAAATTTTAAGTAAATAGCGAAAAACCGCGAAAACCCGTGAAAAATTGCTGAAAATCGCATTTGTAGACATTGGTAAATGTTCGAAAGTTTTCTTGTGAGTGTATTATACATGATTTTAGTTCATTTTAATGTGCCTAATACGAGTTGGGTATTCGTTTTGCTTTTAACTACACAAACCATTGATAGAACCTTCAAAATATCTGCTACCACCACTGCATATTAAACTAGGACTTATGAAACAGTATGTTAAAGCTTTGGATAAAGAGAAAGACTGTTTTCGATACTTGCAAGAAAAGTTTCCCGCAATAAGTGATGCTAAGTTGAAAGAGGGTATTTTTGATGGTCCACAAATTCGCCGACTTTTTGAAGATGCCAATTTTATTACAAGCATGGACAACACTGAAGAAGCAGCTTGGCGAAATTTGAAAAATGTTTCTCAAAACTTTTTAGGAAATTCGAAAAGTAAGGATTACGAGAATATAGTTGACGGGTTACTAGAAAATTACAAAAACTTGTGTTGTTTAATGAACTTAAAATTGCACTTCTTACACTCTCACCTCGACTACTTTCCTGAAAATCTAGGAGATTACAGTGAAGAACAAGGTGAACGATTCCATCAAGACATAAGTGAAATGGAGAATCGGTATCAGGGAAGATGGGATGTCAACATGATGGCGGATTTTTGCTGGATGTTACAGAGAGACGAAAAAAAGAAGAACAAGAAGAGAAATAGAAATCCATTACATAGATCGTTTGAAGAAAAAAGAGTACGTTACAAAAGAAGAAGAACAGTGTAAGAGCAGCATTTCTCACATATTTTTCCATCTCTATCATAAGCACTCAATGAAAAATAAATGAAAAAAATTTATCATTTTCTTTATGCAATCACAGTCGCATATGTACAGTTTATGCAAAATCTGTAGTTAAAAGCAAAACGAACACCTAACTCGTATTAGGCACATTAAAATAAACTAAAATCATGTATAATACACTCACAAGAAAACTTTCGAACATTTACCAATGTCTACAAATGCGATTTTCAGCAATTTTTCACGGGTTTTCGCGGTTTTTCGCTATTTAATCAAATCTTTGGGGGTGTACGGGCAAAACAAACCCCGGATTCGGATTCAGTGAGTCAAAATACACTGAAATCAGGTATAATACACTCATAAGAAAAGTTTTTAAAATTGACAAACGTCTATAAATGCGATTTTCAGCGATTTTTCATGGGGTTTCACGGTTTTTCGCTATTTACTTAAAATTTTGGGGGTGTACGGGCAAAACGGACACCGAATTCGGATTCAGCGCGTCAAAATACATAGGGATATATGGGTCTAGTCAAAAGTACTCCCCACTTTTTTTTTTTTGTGTGCCGGTGTAATAAAAGTCTACAAAGAGAAAATTCGGTATATTTTAAGGTTTTTTTTTTTTATAAAGGCGTAAATGCAGCCGCTGAAATTGTGATGGTGTTCATGGTACCGATACTGTTATAGCTAATTACTTGAAATTTTGGTTTCGTCGATTCCGTTCAGGCATTTTTGGTGTTAAAAAAAATGCCGATAAAATCACAGTACCATCGCCCAGAAGAAAAATATTGACTATAAAACAGTTTTAAACCATTTGTGTAAAAATTTTACTTAAAAATAATGGATTTCTTTTTCCTCAAACTAATTTAGTGTTTTACAAGAAATATTGAGGAAAACATGTAAAATTAATTAAATTGTTAATTTAACTAAAATTCTAACTATCTAAGATCTCTCAAAACTAAAGTGAAACTAGTTGTATTCTTAATCCATCTTTTATTTTGCATTGCGTATAATAATTTAAATTTTGTTTGTATTTTTTCGAATAACTTTTTTGGTAAAACCTGTACGGAAGAGATAAATAAAACGGCTTGGGTATAGTGGAAACTCTATAGAGAAATTGCATCGGACTAGCTTTGAGTGGCACGGCATATTTTTCATGCTAATTTACGCTTAATAAGATGTTTTTGCAAGCTCATTTTAGGGGTCATTACTACTACCCGATAGCAATACTCACTTATAATTGTTATATTTACATTTTTAAATTGGCACTTTTCTCGGCACGATAATTTTTCGCCATGTCTAAATATCATTCTTGTGACTTCTCCAAATTTACCTGCAGCAAATCCATAATTTGTTTATCATACTTTATAATATATCAACTTCTGTTGTTGTTGTAACAGCATTAAACTATTCCTCATAAAGTTTTGGAAAATACTGCTGGAGTGACAAACGTTGGCCGGATTTCAATCTGGACCTCTCCGGCAACATGCAACTTAGACTCGGATGACATCGTTCTCTTTGACAAAGTCTGTCATTCTATTGCCATACCGTAGACAGCGTTGATATGGAACATCCTTTCAAAATTTTTAAGTATAAATATAAATATAAAAAGTTTTACCCCTATGACTCAGAAATGGAGAAATAAATTATGTTACGTATAGGCTTATCTAAGTCACTTGCTGCCAGCAAGCTTAAAATGATGTGCTCCAAGATATTGCTTAAATAAAGAGATATGTGAGTAAAGTAACTTTTCTTTTTTTCTGAAATTCCTCACAAATGTAACGGGTGCTTTTTAAGAGCTTGAGAACTTAAAATGATAATACAAAACAGAAATATTGTTGGGTTGAATTTTTTTTATTATAATCTGGTTGATAATTTCATGGCATTTATTTTTTGGATATGACATATTTTGGTATTCGAGTACGAGTATGTCTGCCATGGCTACGAGTTACATTCGATCAGTCCGTCGTCGATGTTTGGCTGATTAATTTTTGGAAACAAAAATTCGGTCAGCATGGTTCGATAACCTTACATTCACTGAAACGGCAGGGCATTTAGAATGAAATAATGATGCCGCTAGTGTTCTATGAGCTTCGAGAAGAAATTTATTGTTTCACAGTAAATTTCTACAATTTGGAGGCGTTGTTTTGGAGTTAAAAAATGCATTACGACTTGCAAAACCTTACTCATTAGAAATGTTAACAGAGTTCGCCATTCCGAGCTGTCAAACAATAGTTATCGTTATGCAGAGTTTTCATGCAACTAAAAAAATACCCCATACTTATATGTATGCACACTTTGTTGAAGCCGTTAAAAATGCGATACGTCATTTCTTCTTTTCTTTTCTGTGCCTTTCGTTTTGACAGCAACTCGCCTGCGGCATGCAGACGCAGAAGAAGACATTGTAAACAATCCCGTTAATTATATTTATGACAAAACTTTAAATTTTTGCTCGTACTCTTCCGGTGAATGGTTTTGAAAATTTTATGTGCCCGAATTAATTGATACCCAAATATCTAACGAAATAACAAAAATCATGTCAATAGCCGACCAAATGAACCGTTTAAAGAGGTCTCTAATTACCAGTAAACGGTGCCATATCACATGAATAAACATTATGTGGATGTAGTGCATGAGCGTACGCAAAGAAAGACACAATATGTTGTTGATATATTTCATTTCATTTGCTTTTATTAAATTTTCGTATGTATTCTCATTGTGGTAAAGTTTGATATTCAATTATTTATTACTCATTGTCGTCAGACGCCAGGTGCAATATGTATGCCAGTATGTTGCATGCATCGTTAACTGTGCTTCAAAGTGTATCAGAAGCGTGTGACAAAGAATAAGAATTCGAAAATTTCGATTGCAACCAAAAACTAAAGTTACAATATGACGGACATAGTGAACTACTTGAAGATATTCTCGTTTTTTGTACTTCTATAGATTTAACCCTCCGTTGGACACCTTTTTTAAAACCACCGGTTAGGTCCCAGGTCTGGTATTTTTTCGTCCTGTTTGAGGATACTTTTTAAAAGGTTATATCCATAAGTCGATAGAATATTCAATTATAGGAAGCTACCTGGAAGATCAAGTCGTTAGCTGTAATAGAAATATGTTAAATTCACGTCCAAATTCGAAAAAGGTTGGCGAGATCCGAATGCCGAGCTGAGGGCTAAAAATATGAATCAAAGAAATGGGATTCTTACAAATAGATGCCATAATAATAATAATAATACTAGTAATAATGCACATTGACGTTTGGAATAATGGGTTTAGGGTTAAATTTGTTATTTATTGTGAAATTCTAGTTTCTTTGCGAAAGTTCTTGACATTCGATTTTTCCATTGTTGAAGAAAGAAATACAGTGGCTCAATAACGAACTCGGACACCCAAGTTTTAAATAAAAGAATATATATTAAAATGCAAATTTAATGCGCTTATGTGTGACATTTATTTTCGTTCTTCAAGCGTATTTTGCAAAACTACAAAAAACATAAACAAAATTTAACTCATTCTTACATAGAAAATACGAACATAAAAACTTAGCAAAATACATGACAAAAAAGAACTCGGACATTTAAATAAAGTAGAGTTAGGCAAATAATATTTAAGAAAAAAACAATATAATTAATATTTAGTCGGTAAGCCTTTATTTTTTCTTACAGCATTCTGTCGTCTTGTCATGGATTTGACCAGCTTCTTGCATGCTGAAGGATTCATTTTCCCTCACTCTTTTTTAATAGCATCTTCCAAGTCTTTCTTCTTTTTAATAACATAATTTTTCTGTTGGTTATCCAAATGAGCCCACAGATGTTCATTTACATTGATGCTTGGAGATTGTGGAGGTGTTTCAAGTATCATACTTTAGGGTAGTTGTACATAAGCCATAGATAGTTACCTTGCCTTGATAGTACTGGAAATTGTCCTTAATTTCAAACATTTCAGCACTTTGGAACAAATTTTCTTTTATTGACGTGATAACGTCTTATAATTCGATTTAGCCGGCTGCACGCACGAAAAAATGTGTCGTTACCTTGCTCATTTGTCGTTACCTTGCTCATTGCCGTTACCTTGAATGAACTGCAAGCGAAAGCTAGAACATTCCGACCCCATTTTTTTGCAGACCTGTGTAATTATTCCTCTCTCCTCATCTAGAATAATATAACTTTTAAAAGGTGGAGCAAAATTAACCATCATTTTTTACTAAATGAAAAACAAAAATGATTTTGAGATGTCCATCATCTTTATTTTTACCTTAACGCCCTCCATTGCATCTCTGTTTGCATACTGTAGCTGTCAGTGCGCAAGTGTCAAATCTGATTGAAAAATTGAAAATTTTCCTTTAGGGTGGTTAATTTTGCGTCACCTTGTACAATAACCTTTTGAAAATCGAATAAAATATTGTAACATTTAGTCTGTTCGAATAAGTCTGCAGTGAAAAATATCAAAAAAAAAAAAACCACGCGATCATAAAATTTGCAAAAACTTGCAAGTCTCAATAACAGCTGATTGGCGTCTTGTTTGCGTTAATCGCGAGTAGAATCCACTTTACAAATGCACGATATCTTGCAGTCACCTTGTTTGAATGGTTGAACTCTACTAAACACACTTTAATATTCTTTTATTACTAATGTACTGAGTGTAATCTTTATTGAATTTCTTGTTTTTTACTATGTATTTCAAAATCAATTTATCACTTCGCTTGATTGTTTAACCTTCGCTTTCAAAATTTAGGTATTTTGTTTTTCATTTGTTAATAACTTAGAGAGTTTTCAGCTCAGTTATAGAATTTTCTCAATTTTTAGGAAATAATAGAATAATTAATTTAATAGTATGTTGTAACTTTTTTTATTTTTGTTTTTAATCATCTCTCGATAGCGCAATCCATTCACCGTAACTGTTGCTTCAGCTTCATTTTTGAAAGAGTAAGGTCCAATGACTCCGCCGGACCATAAACCACACCAAACAGTCACACGTTGAGGATAGAGAGGCTTTTTAACAATAACTCATGGATTTTCTTAGCCCCAGATCCAACAATTTTGCTTGTTGACGAAGCCACTGAGGTGGCTCCTCGTCACTCAAGATGATTTTTCGATGGAATCCCGGATCATTTTCATGCATTTAAACGGCCCATTCAGGAAAGTCACGACGTTGTTGATGATCGGCCGGCTTGAGTTCTTGTGTTAACTGGACTTTATAAGTTTTAAGACCAAAATCATTTTGCAAAATACGGTGTAATGACGTTTGTGGAATGCCTAATTCCAAAGAACGACGAGGAATGGACAAACCTGCGTGTTCTTCAATATTTTCGGCTGTTCTTGAGCGTCGTGCACGGGTTTTATTCTTCACATCACTAACTTGTCCCAACAACTCGAGTTTGCTTCTAGAAGGTGCTTCACGATGACCCAAAAATGTTCGAGTTTTACGAAACGTCTCTGCCAAATTTTCACCACTTTTATAGTGAATTTTAATAATTTCAGTGCGTTGTTTAAGCGTGTATCGTTCCATTTTTGTTAATGGAGTAGTTTCTACTTGTCAAATATCAAAAAATGGCAGCTTCAAAATTGACATCTACCGAAATAGAGGGCTATTCAAAATAACACCTGTTATTGGGAAACCCTATTACCCTTACATCACAACTTTTTGAACATATACGGCTTTGCTCACTTTATAATTAAAATTAGTCTTAAGTAATAAAGGAAACCATATTTTATTCACATAGACTGCGTTTATCTGAAGTTGGCCCTTTAAAGCAGCTTTGGAACACATAAGGTATTATCTTCCTAGGGCGATACTATGAGTTCATGTATAAAACAGTTTTCATGAAAGCGAATGCTAAATTGCAATTGTCTTTAATCAGTTATTTCTTGCTTGCAAATTCTTGACAGTTAAAAATTTTCCAGCAGGAGTTAGCAACTTCTCCTTCAACTCAACTGGCAGTATGAGCTCTCAATATCCCCTACTTTGCAAATTTTTTGCATACACCAACGCCAAACCCTTACAATTTGTGATAATTTTCAGCAGTTATCTGATTTTCCAACAGATTAATTATGACTTCATTAGAAATTCTTCAATCTGAGAGCTTTACCGTGTGCTGTGAACCCAATTTCTCTTGTTGGCTATCCTACTTTATCTCGCAAATGTCTACGGCGAAATTCACATCGGTTATGAGCATGATGATATAATACTTGCATAACTTAGTGAAATTCATGTTCAGGGATATATAATATGTGCATCTGGCATAGCCAAAATGGCTGATAACATGATTACTTTATTTATTACACAAAGGCCGATTGTTTGATTAACTTTGTAAAATTGCACATTCTCTCCTTTACAGTAAGCAATCACAGAGCATTCATAACTTCAACTTCTGTGTACTAAATTTCAGTAGTCATAGATTTTCCACCGATGAGGCGCTTCTATCGAACTCAAACGGCAATGAGATTACTTTTAGAAATCTTTTTCCCCCGCAATATAAAAGCAACCTTTTTCCTGATATATATTACTATTTTATGAAATATCGAAATATTTTATTTATTAAAAATATTTTTTATATTAAAATCAATAATTAAAAAAAATTCTTGGAATTATATTGAAGGTTTTAGAGAGTAGCAGGAAGGGGAAGTTAACAAAAATACTGGTATGCTTACTAAAGCATTGAAAACTTTCTTGGCGTCTTTGCTAAGCTGGGTACGTTGAAGATGTTTTGCGTCCGTTTCGGCCGTCTACAACAAAAACGGATAACAACATTAAAAAAATTGATAATCTGGAGCTAATGTCAGCGGTTAAGTCTTAACTATTAATGTACCTTCTGCTGAGCTCTACATAGGAATAACGAAAAAACGAAGTAGAAGTGGTTATTCATCACATTTTGTCTATCAATTAAGAGATTTCTAGCCTCGTGCAGCATCCCGGTTAACATAATACTCAGGGGATCTTGCACTATGCGATTCCGATAATTGAATCTAAATTAGAAGGAAAATATTTGAGTACCTTGAAGCAATTGAAGAGAAAGCACTTAGTATTCACACCTCATATGTTGCGCTTTGTTTAAATTTGGGTAAAAAATGTTGGAAAAATCTAACAGCCCGACTAACAAAACTTTAAACAGTCTTAGTTCAAAGCTCACAGCTCGCAGCTAATCTACGCAAGAATAATTTAAGAAGATTTATTTCTGAAAATCCCCAGACTCATATTAATAAATTTTGCTCTTGGAAATAATATAAATTTTAAATAGGTCTAAATATGCCAGTCTAAAAATATGTATCGAAAGGCAAACTAATTACACTTATTTTATATTACAGATAATTTTGGATTATAAATGGCAGCCTTAATTTTTTAGTGCGAATTAAACCAAACTTTAAATTATGATTTTGTTCAACAAAAATGTTCATCGTCACCGCCTCTTTCAGAAATCAGTATATTTGAAGGTGAAGGTGTTGCAAATATTATGAAAGGAGGTCTTCCTCTTCCTCTGCTACCACCAGCTGGTACCGCATCGAATGCTTTCAGAGCCGGAGCGTTTGTATCCATTCGGACGACATGACCCAGCCAACGTAGCCGCTGGATCTTTATTCGCTGGGCTATGTCTATGTCGTCGTAAAGCTCATACAGCTCTTCGTTCCATCGCCTGCGATATTCGCAGTTGCCAACGTGCAAAGTCCAAAAATTTTACGCAAAATCTTTCTCTCAAACACTACAAGCGTCGCTTTATCGGATGTTGTCATCATTAACGCTTCTTCGCCATACGTTGGGACGGGCATGATGAGAGCCTTGTAGAGTGTTAATTTTGTTCGAGAGAGGATTTTACTGCTCAGTTGCCTACTTTGTCCAAAGTAGAACTTGTTGCCAAGAGAGATTCTACGTTGGATTTCCAGGCTGATATTGTTATCGATGTTAATGCTGGTTCCTAAATGAACGAAGTCTTTTACAACCTCGAAATTATAACTATCAACAGTGGGTAGCTTGGTGTATCTTCTTATGCTGGAAGCTGGTGCTGCAGACTACCATGTTTCGGGCCCCAGCGAAGTCGATCAGCCCCTGTCCCTTTCCGGATGTTTCGTGGTGCAGGCTGAATTTCTCGACTATGGAACCAAAAATTCCCTCCTTGCTCACCCTGGCGTTGAAGTCGCCAAGTACGATTTTTATGTCGTGAAGGGGGTAGTGCTCATAGGAACGCTCCAAGCGCTCATAGAAGGAATCTTTGGCCGCATCGTCTTCTTTTATTATAGCGATACGCTCGTCCACCGGAGTGAACGACAGTACTTGGCGAAGAAGTCTCTCTCCCACAACAAATCTGACACCGAATTTGCGCTCCTTTACCTGACAGCTGTTGTAGACATCTTGAATAGCAGTGATGTCGGCCTTTACTCTCACGAGGAAATCAACCAGCCGGGCACCTTCCCCATTAAGGGACCGGACATTCCAGGTGCATGCCCTCAAATCGTATTCCTTATTTCTTTTGCAGGGGTCGTCATCAGTAAAGGTAGTTCTCATCCGAAGCTTTGTATATCTTTTTATTAGGGGAATTTTTAAGTGGAGTGTCCCAAACCCAGCGCACATCCAGCTTTCCTGGAATGCTTCGCCTTCTCACGTTAGCTCACTCCCGAACGGGTGTTCGAAAGCTACCCAGACGGAGGCGGAAAATATGCCTTCCTCAAAATTATTTGAAAAGAGGAAAACTATTTTTTTTAAACAAAACATAACTTTTAACTATTTTAGTCAGTGGCATACATAAAGTTAACTATTTCCCTCTGATATCCACTCCCAAGAGCATGAATCAATTAATATTTTTTTTGTAAAAAAATTAAATATTTTTCAGCTAAATCAGTAAAATTGCTGTCTTCCTCACTATATTGTATGCCGTTTCAGACATACATTCGGCATTTGGGGCATGAGTCCAATTAAATAAAAACGCACAAAAGACATAATTACTCAATGATGCAATGTTGTTCAGTTTTTTTCCCCATCATCATAAGCCACTCGAATTTGGATACACCCACCCATACATCATATTAATATTTACTTACGCAGCTGAGCAATGGTCAAATGAAGCGTCGTTTGAATGAAGCGGCAATCAATGTTAAACGAGATTTTAAAATGCATAATTGTGGAAGCTATTCACTGTAGAATGTAGTAGCAGGAAAACACTGCATTATAAATATGATGCTTAATTATAATAATGAAATCATCAATATATTCCACCTCCAATTAACATTTTCAGCCAGAGTCAACCACAAATAAATTATTTGAATGAACGTAGTTCAATATTTGGAAATTAACTTCTTTCAATTTAAATCGAGTCAACTGTTTCGAATGGGCAAATGAACAGTTTTTTGAATAAAAAATTAAAATAGAGTATCCAAAATGAATGTGGTTCGATCTTGGGAAATCAACTTAAAATTACTCAACCTGAATGTTCATTTACTGCGCTAGGTTGCTTTGAAACGTTTTCAGTTCATCATCCACTATATTCGTCATAGCCAAAGCTCAGTGGATATTCATTTTCCGCACAATCTTTATCTCGAACACTCCACGGA